>CM069236.1:22475790-22672469 GCA_035582765.1 Acer negundo
GTCCGACATAATATAACTGTATCTGATTCTGATAATACGATAACGTGGGTTATTCCCGGAGCAGATTCATACTCGTTTGGTATTGGTAGAAGCAGCACCTTGGCAACGCAAGAACCTACATGCATGATTTATAAAGGTCAAATTTTCCCGAGTAAAAAGGATTTGAAGAGGCTAGTTGGCCTTTTTTCAATGTGGGAGAACTTTGAATGGAAGGTGAAAAGGTCTAATAAGACAACGTTACATCTAGTTTGTATCATTGACAACTGTACGTGGAAATTAAGAGCGGTGAGGAGGGATGAAGGGACTTACTTCCAAGTCAGAAGTTTTGTCAACCATCACAGTTGTCCTTTGGAGGAGGTTCACCGTCGCCACCGACAAGCTAGTGCAGTCATAATCGGAGAAGTCATTACACCTAGACTTCAACAACATGATGGTCGTCTTATGCGTCCAAAGGACATAATCGCCGATATGAAAACAATGTATGGCATCCAAGTCATGTACAGTAAGGCACATGATGCCTTGCAATATGCATTGTCCTTGACCTATGGAACGCATGAAGAAAGTTTCAAATTGTTACCATCGTTTGCGTACGTTTTGGAACAGCAAAATCCTGGCACAATCACCGACTTACAATGCGCAGACGATGATACATTTTTGTACTTTTTCATGTCGTTGGGGTCCTCAATTAGAGGTTTTCGGAGGTGTATGCGTCCTGTGATTGCAGTTGATGGTACCCATTTGAAGGGAAGATTCGGGGGTACAATGTTTGTTGCAACTGCACAAGATGGAAACGAACAGGTGTATCCAATTGCTTTTGGGTACGGTGACTCAGAAAACAACCTTTCATGGGAGTGGTTTTTGGAATGCTTGAGGGGTGCCCTTGGTCATATAGATGATCTGGTTTTCATTTCCGATCGCCATGCAAGCATTGAAGTGGGGATTTCTAAAGTGTTCCCTTATGCAACCCATACGATATGTTGCTGGCATTTTGGTGAAAATATGAAGAAGCGATTCCACAGAAAGGATGTTGCCGATATAATGGATTCAGCAGCTAGGACGTACAGTGAATTCAATTATAACAGGCACATGGAGGAGTTACGTAGGCTGCATAAGGGTGCATTCGATTATGCCATTGCTGTCGGTCCACACAAGTGGTCTCGCGTACACTGTCCCCAAAGAAGGTACAGGCTGATGACCACAAATGTTGCAGAGTGCATAAACTCATCCCTAAAATTCGCACGGAAACTGCCAATGATGACACTGGCGGAGTTCATTAGGAATATGCTACAAAAGTGGTTTCACGATCGTCATGCAGCTGCACGGTCCATGCGTCATCAACTGACCGACGCAGCACATCTTGTGATCCTAAAACGTGTCGAGAAGTGCAATTATATGACCGTAAATCCAGTTGACTGGAACATATTCTCCGTCAAATTGAAGGGAAACCAATGGACGGTTAACTTACTCTTGAATACTTGCACATGCAACAAATTCCAAATGGACCATTTCCCGTGTTCTCATGTACTCGCAGCGGCAAGGTACATGAGATGTTACAGTTAACGATTTATATTATTTGGGTTCGTGAATCTCATTGTTTTCATTGTTGTAGGGAGCGAAACTTGGATTACACATCTCTGTGTGCGGACTACTACAAGAAAGAGACACTTATTGATGCATACTCGGTTCCTATTATGCCTGTTGGCCATCCTTCTTCATGGGTAGTGCCATCCGACATCGCATCTCGGGTGGTTTTAAATCCAAAGTCGAAGAGACAATCGGGTCGCCCGATGGAGGGTCGACATGCCTCGTCTTCGGAGAGGACAACCACACAGTCGTGTAGAAGATGTGGACAATCAGGACATAATAGCAGGCGGTGCTCCAACCCACCGATGGTTAATGAAGGTCCCAGCATAAGTGTTCCCGATGAATACCGTCGCAAGTGCGGCATCTGTCATTCAATTGGACACAATAAACAAACGTGCCCTGAGAAAGACTCTACCGTGGAATGAATGGAGCCATTGAGGAAGGCGATCAAACATAACAAGGCAGTACAAGAGGAACATGTCTCCAACTTGATGTCTTCCAACATCGTCCAGACGTTGGGAACCATGCTCGATACAGTTGTGTTATGAGACCATTGGTTATTATGCTTTTTTATGTTGAACTATTATGATATATTTATTGGTTGTTCGTTTAATGCCATATTGTATCTTTTGTTATAGTGTCTACAATTCATTGTATTGTTTATGGATTTCAATATATCAAATGTGTGTTCAAGTGTTAATTGCAAACAACTAAAATTTTTTAAAAAATAATTTCATTTCATTACTCAAATGTTATGTACATCAACTAAATCACTAATTGGAAGACCAATCCTTTGAGTTACAATAAACCTCCACAGCCATCTTCTCTCGGATGGTGCCCATTTCGTTTTCTGACCAGTCGAACGTATCCCTGTTCGCTGCCAGGTACTCTATCAATCTCAAAGTATGGGCACCACAGTTACCACTGCAATTCACCACATAAACAACAGTTAGAATTGAATGTTATTAAAACCGATTAGGATAGAATAAGATCTTTAAACAGTCATACCCTCTATCCTGTTGTGGCACACGGTCTCTAGACACAATGTTGAGTGGAAAGGGCTTATTCTACAATGTATACGTCATATCGCCCCTCCGTCTGCGACCGTGAAAGTCCAACGCATGCAGCATCGACGGTAAAAAATATCGTAAGCAAGCGAGTTGCGTTTTCCTATGGCGAAATGGTACCTCCTGTCTGAACGGGTCCATCAGGTAAATACTCCCTGTTGTGAGGTCGACGCTGGCTAGTGCCCAATGCGTACGTCCAAGGTTGCAAGGAATCAAAACCTGTATGTGTTTCAACAAAGTGTTATCAGTGGGAAATTTATTTAAAATTCAAATTCAAACAATGTAAATTAAACACCGACCACGTCAACTTCGTTCCATGGTTTGGTTCCTACCGGGACCAATCCACGTACCACCGCAAGTTCCTCAGCAGACCACTGATGCTTGAACATAGACCAATTGCGGCGGGGTTTGTCGGCCCCACTTCCCATCAATCTCTCCCAGTCATTCAATAACCATGACTGTACAAAGAAATTTATAAAACGTTAGATAAAAGATGTACGAAACACATAAATAGATGTTCAAAAGCCGTACAAATTAAACACTTACATAGAACTGTGAATCATGTATGTTGATCCTCGGACCGTAGACAGTGGAGTAATATCTCTGACGCTTCCGCAGAATATGCAAGTACGCGTCCATATGTTGACAATTTCAACATTTTGTATTGTTAGCATTCTACTATTTCAGAAACATCTTATACACAATGTTCAGGTAAGGACCATACCGTATCCTCCAACTCCATGCTGTTCGTTTGAAATCGTTGGAACCAAGAGACACCAACTGGCTCTAGTAGATCCACATCACGCCTGCATAATTTTGAAAAAGTTATATAAGAAAGTCGTTTTACTTAGCAGTTTCAAAATACAAAATAATTTTTGTAATATTTGCGATTATACTTACAATTCCCCGGTCGAGTTCCTCTTATAGGCTTGGTACGCCGCAAGGTGGTCAGGATCTATCAATGCGTGGGGCGCCCATACATGTGCTGGTTGTGGCCTAATCCTTGGCCTCTTCGGCCGACAGGGGTCAGTGTATGGGGTCCGCTGCTGCCAACCTGCCCTGCGAACCCGATCCTGACGTTGAAGGGTGGGGTAATCCGGTCCACAGAAAGGATGTGATCCACTGGATGGCTGAGCTGTAAGGAGGAACTCTGTTCCCGTGTATTGCCTCCAGAGGTGCGATGTGTTGACGGACCATGTCCCCCTGTATCGCCTGTAGGGGTGCGCTGTACATTGGAACTATGTCGCTGTCGATCGCCTGCAGGTGTAAGCTCTTTGGGTGCACTGAGACTGGGGATCTCTGTCTCTGTGGAATAAATGAAGGGGTGCTCTGCACCAGGATCGACCGGAGGGGTGTGTTGTAAGGAGGTGCTCTGTACCAGTTCTTGAGAATGAACAGGTTGGTCTGGTAAAACCTGCTGAGGTTCTTCCTCTATCTCTATAGGTGTTGTATCAGTACCACTAGTACCACGAGTAACCTCCTCTCGTGGTGTCACACCAGGCCCTTGCTGATCACCCTGATGACTACCTGTCCTCCCTCTGGGACTGAAGTCTCGGTGTCCGTCTGGGTCATCGAAGGGTGGGTCATCGAAGGGTGGGTCATCGAACCGTGTACCTCGAGTACGGGCGTGCGACGTCGAACCTTGAAGCCCTCGAATCAAATCTAGCAACTCCTGATGCTGTTGATCTCGTTTCTCATTACTCTTTCGCACCTCCTCCTGTAACTCGCGTAACACATCCATTAGTTCAGTATACCGACGGTCCTGGAAGGATTTCGAAATTGTCAGTACTAAAACCATTCACTCGATTGAAATTAAATAATACGGTAAAAAGAATTATACGTACCTCTGTTTGCCCTCCAACGCCTCCTCGTGAGTCATCTCCAGTTCGAGAGTCATCTCTAGTTCGAGGCTCTCTAGGCAACGTGAATCGAACCCGGCTAGTCCTCGCGAGACGAATATGACGACTGTCCGAGTCAGAACCCTCTGTATCACTGGGTTCGAAAGACGGACCCTCAGTTCACTGGTTCCAGCAGTTGTATATCGTTCGGGGTCAGAGACGGGAACAGGTATATCACCGAGATCAGCATCATACAAACTGCCTCCCTGGGAAATGCCCTCGAAGTACCGTTCAGCCCTCTCAGTTGCCGTCGGCACCAATTTCACCCTCGCAAACATCTGAAATTGCAGTTAGACCATTGTAATTGTATACATACTAATAGTTATGAACATAAAAAAAAAATATATATATATATATAGATATTTACACTTTCAAGGAAAATGCTATTCAACTTCTCCCCCCTCGGTCGCGTACTCAACTCCCATTTTAGAATTCGGGGGGAGAGCTCGATTTCCCTCCGCTTCCCACATCCGCTGTTGCCAAGCTCGGGGATAACCTCGAAAGCAAATATCTACAAAACAGCTAAGAACGATAAAAATCCAATACAATACATAAGTCATATGAAAAAAATAACAAATTCAAAATTCTCACCAATAGGGCGTGCGTTAGCCCATATATGTTATATGTCTCCGTGGTGTGTACATCAACGCCCTTTCGTCGCTGGCGTTGTTCAAACCGCCTACGTCGACCATTCAACGCATGCTTGAAACCGTATATAGACCGCCTATACACGTGTGCACCCCACGGGAACGCATCAAAAGCGTCCAAGTCCTCGACTAGGCGAAACTGCCATACTGGAACTTTCTCTCTCTCGTCCAACCCCATCAGTATCCAGTTAAGCATATACAATAAGTACAGCTTAACAGCATCGTACTGCTCGGAAAAAACACCAATCCGCAGAACGGCTTTCAACTCTGCATACTCGACCTCATCTTGACCCTCAAAGTACCGCTGGTGTATGCCATTCTCTACCATATCATAGGTCGACGTGTTAGGAAGTTCTCCGAACTTCAATCTTGTGATTAGACAAAACTCAACCTTTGAGAACCGGACCGAATGCCTTCCTAACAAAAATCTCATCTCATCTCATCTTCAGGCCCATCGTGATGCAACTCGCGAATAAGCAACCGATGTACAATGCCAGCTGAAAACTTCATCCCACGATCCATCCGAAGGAGGTGTCCAAAACACGACTCAGTATACCGACGTCGTTCTTCGATCGCAAGATGTTCAGGTACCTTGTTAAGTGCGTTGTCGATATCTGTAAGGTCATCAAAATGGTCATGTCGAGTTATTTTCCCAGAATACCTTTCTTCCTCTGGAGTTTTAAGCGAATCTTTTAGTTGATTCCTCATCTGCATATTGACATAAAAAAAATATATCTAGTTAAATAAAATAAATAATATAAAAATGAAAGGTTTCGGACACTAAATGAAAAGTCTCGGACACTATATGAAAAGACTCGAAAACTATATGAAAAGGCTCGGGCACTATATGGAAAGGCTCGGAAACTATATGAAAAGGCTCGGACACTATATGAAAAGGCTCGGACAATATATGAAAAGGCTCGGAAACTATATGAAAAGGCTCGGACACTATATGAAAAGGCTCGGAAACTATATGAAAAGGCTCGGACACTATATGAAAAGGCTTGGACAATATATGAAAAGACTCGGAAACTATATGAAAAGGCTCGGACACTATATGAAAAGGCTCGGACAATATATGAAAAGGCTCGGAAACTATATGAAAAGGCTCGGACACTATATGAAAAGGCTCGGACAATATATGAAAAGGCTCGGACAATATATTAAAAGGCTCGGAAACTGTATGAAAAGGCTCGGAGACTATATGAAAAGCTTGGAGATTCTAATTCTAGAAACCTATTCATATTCCTTAAAAGGCTCGGATTACTATTTAAAAGTCTCGGACAATGTTTTAAAAGGCTCGGATCCTATTTTAAAAGTCTCGGAGCCACTGTGAAAGGCTCGGAGATTCAGATAGCAGAAACCTATTCAAAATGCTCGGAAAAGGCTCGGATTACATGTGAAAAGCTCGGAAAAGGCTTGAAAACCCAGAACTTCATCGTGTTCAACAGAATTTTTTTCATAAATTTAAACCCTAACCTAATCAACAACAAATCAAATCAAACGAACATCCAACATCAAACGCAAATAAAAGTTTCAACAACAAAAACGCGTCAGAAAATCATATCACCTTCTCGTCGATTTCAAGACTGTATCGCCACCGCCGGCAGGTTTCCCGTGAGATTTAGTACCGGATTTCTTGCACCCAAGGTCTCTCTTTCCATTGTTCTCTCTCTCTCAACTTTTTTCTTTTCAGACGCAAACTGACAAGAATGAGGGTATTTTTGTCCGGTCACCTAAATAGGTGCCTTTTAAACTTACATTAATGGCAGGTGGCCGATTACCATAAAGCCCTCAAATATTTATGCTGTGTTTTTCAAATTTCCATATTTCATTTTCTCACCTTTTAGATATCCGGTGACATATGTCAACTAAACAAATGGATGGTTAGGATTAAAAAAGAAAAAAAATTTCTCCCTCACCTGACAAACGACGCCGTTTCTTTCCAAAAGTTAATTTTTTTTCATTTTCTCTCTCCTCTCTCATCATCACCGTCTTCCTCTTCTCTCTCTCTCTCTCCTCACCATCTCCAACTCAATCTCAATCTCTCATATCCACCTCAAACTCTAGTCTATACTTAAATCGAATCTCTGAAACTTGATTAATGGCAGCAACAAACACCAACTCAAGCTCGCAAATGGATCCAAACAGAATACACACCAAAATATTTCGTAGTCTAAGACCAAGCATTTCTCTCCCACCACCATCTCACTTCTCAACCTCTCTCTGCTACACAATTCGTTCTCTCTTTCCTCCACTCCTCCACCACCACCAATTTCTCAGAAACCACATTTCCATCATCTCCACTTCAAACTTTTTTTTTTCTTATTTGTTTCGTAATACTTTAACTTTTAATTGCATAGATAATTGTTCATAAGACCGATTTTGGGAATGAGAGATTGAGATTGAGTTGGAAATGGAGAGGAGATAGAGAGAGAGAAGAGGAAGACGGTGATGATGAGAGAGTAGAGAGAAAATGAAAAAAATTTGAACTTTGGAAAGAAACAGTGTCGTTTGTCAGGTGAGGGAGAAAAAAAAAATAAAAATTAATCATATCCATTCACACATGTTTCTGTAGATTTAAAAACCAAGCAAAAATGAGATGTGTAGGGATCTTGATCTGTTTTGTTTATAAACTCTTCTCAAATTACCACATAATTGATTGTCTGTATTTAAAGGCAGTTTGATATTATTTTAAAAAGTTAATATCAATTTATTTTATAATTTTAATATAAAATAATATTTCGTATAACTTTTAAAAATAATCAATTGATAATCTAATAAATTTTTATAAGAATAAATTTTAAAAGTGATTATAGAATAATCTATTTTAACATTTAATGAATAAATTAAAAATATTTATATATTTTATTTCATCTTAAAATTAAATATTATGATCTTTATTGTTTTTATAGAATTTTTTTTTCTAATTTAAATATATTCTTAAAATATTGATTTAATATATATAATTAATAAAAAAAATAATAATAATAAGATTCTAATATCATATCTCTTTAAAAGATACAATTAATCAAATATTTACTAATCAACTTCATGGTAATCATAATAAAAACTACAGCAATTCCAGACTGACCCTATGTATCCTTAGCCAAATACAACACCACAGGATGTCTAACATTACTAATTAACTAATTTAGATGCTTAGGTTACAACTTCAAAGTATGCTCTTATAATCAAACAAAAACCCTAAAAGACGAGAAACCACTACAATTCAGTTCAAATTCCTTCCAAGTCACAGCTATACTTTCAAAAATGTATGGACCAACTTAAAAAGTAATCTCCCAATAAACATAGAAGTAATCTCATAATCGCAATAATTTGTAACAAGTCTAAAATATCAAGTCATGTAAATATGTGTTGAAACATAATGCAGTATATAAAGAAGAGAGGAGTGATAATTCCCATACTAGCACAAAGCCACATTCACAATACCCTAATTTCACCATATATGAACCTGCAAGCTCAACTGGATATATTTAATTAAAATGATGAAACATAACGATTTAGCAATAAAATTGTTTTCTGATTGTTTTGTAAGACAAACTAATGTCGCCGCCTGTCAATCATACGGCAACCAAGCCAACATCACGAGCTCACTTTCCAAAGTATCATCCACGAAACAAACTACAGATACAACATCCTAATCCAAGTTTAAAAAACCTGTTAATAAGACAAAGCAATGCCATGCCAATAATAAAAGCTTTAACTCCACTTGGTTAGGGAAAAAAACACACGCACTGATCCCATCATAGAGATTGAAAACTATATCCCATCATGCAACTACTGGTCTTGTCTAGAATTTGACATCTCTAACTACCACAATATCATGTATTCATGTGTTTGCGGCATCATTTTTCAGTTATGCATTTCCACCTTCACTCTTATGAGCACCTTCCTCTTGTGGCTTTGCTTCTGATGCTGCCTTACCAGTGTCTTGTTGCCCTGGCTTTGCCGCTTCTGAATCCAGAGAGGAAAAGTTAGTATTTATCACCAACCAAAAATATATAACGAAACAAAATGCATTAAAAGCTGGGAAGAAATAGGTAGGTTATAGCACATCAAGGAAGCACAGTTGACTAAATGAAGACTTTGGCCATACAAGTATCTCTACAATTTTCAATATCATATGTATTAAAGATTATGTACCTTTCCTATCAACAAAAAAATTATGTACCTTTCAGCAGATGATTTATTTTTAATAATAGAAGACAGTTTGATGTTGTACCAGATGTTTTGAAACACACAGAATACAATTAGACATCCCATTTTGGGAATAAGAATAGCACTAATAAGCTACAGAAGACTTGTGTCATTTTTACCTTCATCGTCACTGTCATCAAAGTCACCCATGGCATCACCGCCCATGCCGCCCATACCGCCCATACCGCCCATGCCACCCAAGCCACCCAAGCCACCCAAGCCCTCCAAGCCGCCCATACCGCCCATACCGCCCATGCCACCCATGCCACCCATGCCGCCCAAGCCTTCCAAGCCAGGCATGCCTCCCATGCCACCCATGCCGCCCATGCCTCCCATGCCTCCCATGCCCTGCAAATTACCGCAAGAATTAGAGTAAGTTCTGGAAAATTAAAAATAAAATAAAATGAAAAACAACTGTCCATGGGTTGTTATAACCATACCGAAAAGTCCATCCCTCCAAGATCCAAGTCACCACCTGTACCTAATCAAAACAGGCGCTACATGAGTTTCTATAACATGAAATATAAGTATTAACATGCCTGAGCTACAAAAACTACAGCAACAACACATATAGTTCGAAAAAAATGTATACCATTGTCTTCATCTTCATCCACCCATTTGTCCCAATCAACTTTTATATAATGGGGAGTCTTGCCATCTCCACGCAATAGCTTCTTCCACCATCCTGTTTCTGCCTTTTCCAAGATACAGAATATACTTCTTACTCCAATATTAATTTTGCTTTCCTGAATCAATCAGAAATTAATACATTAAGTGCAAGCCATAAGGATCAGAAAACTTGAAAACTGTTTTTCGAAAATAATTTTGAGTCTAACCAGCAACATGTATGCCTGCACATACACAATGCTCAATACTTCCCTCAGAGCAGCAAGAGGAAACTGAACCAAATTAACCAATTACCCAGGCCCAAGGACTAGATGCCAGTTCAAAATAACTATATAGCAGATACACCATTAGAGTGTGTTCATAGAATCTAGTCGCACTGTCGCCTTGAGAGGCTAATCATTTCTACTCAATGCCAGATGAATGATACAGGACTAACCACTAGCAATGTACAAACAATACCACAAAAGAATGAGGCTGCAACATCTTAATTCTTACCTCCACATTGACCTTATCAAAAAGATCCAACTTGAGCTCAAACTCGTGATTTTCTGCACCGGCGCTAGCAGAGAAATTAAACACTCCCTCTGGCTCCAGATTGACTTTTGCATTTTTTGCATCAGGTAATAGCACAGTAATGAAAACCTTGTCCTGCCTCTGGGCCCACCTCACCTCAGGAACACGGCTACAAAATTTAAAGCATTCTAATTAAAAGCAAACTCGGACAAATATGAGAAACAAAGAAACAACCATAACCTAAAGTAGACACCCCTATCAAAACCAATGCAAGAATCCAAACTTTTGGAATCCAAATAATCAGATGAGCTACAGAAGACCAACCACAACAGATAAGAAATCGATTACATTAACATCCAACTTCATGGACAGTTGAAAAACTATGAGCAAAGTCAAAAGTTCCAATATATGGCTAGAACATTTCAAACAATCAAGGTTACATTCCTTATTAGTAGCACAACTTTCAAACAAAAATTATTTGCAGATAGAAATAACAGTTAATTAAGTGATTCTCCAAGTAAATTCCGGTCTCATGAGTCATGACCAGCAATTTATCCCTAATACAACAACAGTAAATAAATTTCCTTTATTGTTTATCAAAGTGACTATATCTTCATGACTTCATCCAAAAATCATTTTCAATCCACAGGCTAAACATGAGTACTCAGAAAAAGGAATAATAACAGACTACTTATCAAGTAAAAATCTACACTGAATCAGAAAGTTCTAATCTCAAAAAGTTTATGTCCATTCACAAATACACTGTTTTTAAGAGAGAACAATATATAAAAAAATTACGTTATACAAATACAGAAATTTGAAAGGTAACAAATGTTGATTTTAAATTAGTCACATTTCACAAATTGAAAAATACATATATATAAAAAATAAAAATAAATAAAAAATAAAAATAAAAAAAACAAATAACCCTACAAAGCCCTTCTCTCTGTCTTTCTCTAATATTCAATAAAATAAAAAATAAACATATCATTGTCACTGGAAAATAAAACCAAAACATCGAGAAGACATTAAGCGATTATCGTACTTGGTAGACACAAAAAGCAAGACTGCAAGAGCAGTCGCAGTAGCAGAACACATGTCAAACATAGATTTGAAGAAGACAAACAATGGCATAATCGTAAAAAAGCAGTCGAATAATCAAAAGCGAATAAAATCTAAGACACAGAAGAGAAAGCTTACCTCATCTTGTCTAGAAATGGAAAATAAAACAGTCAAAACCCTAGATTATCAGTTTTAAGAGAGTTGCTGCTGCTGCTGCTAGCGACTGCTTATGGTTTTATGGACTCGGCAGAAAACACACCAAAAAATAAAAGCGTCCGCAGCGTCACCTATACTACTTCCACTTAGTCTAGATATTTCCAACTATACCGTGTGAACACTCACACGGTTGTTTGCGTTTGTTGTAGGGAACGTATGCGGTTGATTGTTTTATCAGAACACGTGGTCGTTGATCTATTGTGAGTATTAAATCGGACGGTGTTGAATGTTCCGTGTATGGTAACTTTGGTGTGCGATTTAGGTTAAGTTGTATTAGATGGGCTTTTTTTGAAATAGTTGGTAGATATTTAGGTAAGAGAGACAAATGGGCCGACCTATAGCTCGATAAAAGCCCAATTTGTTTTGGTCCTTGCTTATCTTACACCAAAAGCAATTTTCACTGCCGGAAAGCGCCACCACAAGTAAATCCTATAGATAACATATGTTTATGAAGATCAGGGCATAAATAATTTTTGTGGTTTTGATACTTTGGTGACAAAATGTTGCATCACATTATAAGTGTTGTTCTGCATTACTTTTTTCTGATGTCATATTTTACGATGTGCAATTTGTGTTACAAGAATTACGGTTGTGATACATTCCTACATTATTCATTATTGTATGCACCGATCAAAAGTAGTAGTAGATGTATGCAGTCCATGTGCATTTTCTTTTCCTCTTAGATTATCTACTGATTGCCCTTGTTTTCTTATAATAACCAATCACAAGCTCATTTTTGTACCTTCATTAGAGTATCTTAACGATTCCAGGACTGGACCTACAGTTCCCATCAATGTCCAAATTATCGCACTTTTGTTGGGTTCTGGGCAGCAGAGGAAATCTCCCTTGTATAATGTTATTTAGAATTTGTTGAGGTGTGTCATAGAATGGAGAAACAATTGTTGCTCCTAGTTTTTGTTGTGTTTAGACCATCTCCAATCCCGCGCTAACCGTTGTGCTATCGCCAAATTTCTGCAGAAACGGCCTCCAACCCAGCGGTAATCGTTGTGCCAACGGTTGGGAGGTGAATAGTGTCATGCAATATACTGTTCACCTCTACGTAGACCCTATTCATTTATGTTTTTTTTTCGATCCCTCAACTTTTCTAAAATCACGTTTTAACACTTTTTTTTAAAATCTATTCTGATTATATTCTTTATTTAAAGGTTTTGTTTATTCACAGTTTTACCCTAATGAATTAAATTTATTCCAATTTGGTCCTTTTTATTATTTAATGATTTTGTTTTGATTTAATTATTATCGATATTAATATTTACAATAAACTAAAATGAAATGTATAGTTAAAAAATTTAAACGCAATTTTTTTTAAAAAATAAATCACTTAATTCAAAATAGTTGAAATTAAAGCAAAATACATTAATTAATAAAAACATTAAAAACGAAATACAAACTTCATAGTGATAAAATAAATTACCACTAATTGGAATACACAAAAAATAAGGAAAAATACAACATAAATTACAATAACGATTTAGTATTCTGGAAGACCATTTCCAGATCCTCCGAGACTATTGAAAAAATCACTAAAAGACCCAGATGAACTACCGGATCCCTGGCCTTATTGCCGAGCATGTTTTGCCATAATTTTTAATTGTTGTTGATTCACAAACTCGCTATTTCTTGGATCAGTTATGAAATCCAAATTCATCATTATAATTTTGGTTTCCCGCAACTCCAATTTTAGTTGTTTGCCTCTCTTGATCGTTAGTTCTTTACCTCTCTTGATTGTTTTTTTCAAAAACTTCCATAAGTTTTTCTTGTCCTTCTTTAAAAGTGTCAACAATTGTTGAATTTTCTTTCGCAACCCTCCTTTTCAATTTTACTTTCTTGACCCCCAACAGGCCGTTGAGATGAACTACCCCCCGCGTCATCACTAGCTATATTCAGAGAAAATGAAGATAGCCCAGGAGATGCCGTTTTTGGAGACTCTGGAGTTGGAGAGTCTTCTTGTGATGATACAACATGACCACGTGGCCTACGTAAGGCTGATGTTGCACTATCATTATCTGAAAATTTATGCATATTCTTGTTAATAGGCCACACATGGTCAAACTTGAATCCATTTTGAATTTCTAATCTTGTGCTAATAAGACTTTTACCCAGTTCATTTGTAAAATGATACAAATATATATTGTTAAAATTTAATATTAAATATAATTTTTCTACAACTTTAATTTTAACAAATACTCACAATATCAGTTTCGGAGGCACCACTAGGATTAAGACTTTCAATCTATCGTAGGCATCCCTGTAGTTTCCCAACTACAGTAAGGATTAAGGATAGTCCCCATTCAACACTGCAAACTTCTGTTGTTACGAAGTTCAGTGATAAAATCTAGTTTGTTATTGTTGTTGTATTCACTTTCAACTCGAGACCAGAACATCTCATTCGATTGGTAAATACATATGATTGGGTTTTGCGAAACATCAAGATATATGTGACAAATGTGCATGTCTTCTGCATGTGTGTATGAAGAACTGCGGCTTGAAGACATTTTTTGGAAAAAGTGATTTGAAGGGAAAATTGATTTGAAGAGATAAGTGATTCGAAAGGATAAAAGATTTGAAGAGATAGGTTTAATTTAGTGTGGGTTGATATTTATAGAAACTAGGAGGTCCTCTTTTCATATTTAATCTTACGGTTTAGATGGTGAGGAAATCCATCCATTGGTTGGCATTAGCCAATGATCGGATTTCTTATCTTCAGATTTTGGGAAAGGTGAAGATAAGAATTCTGGACAAGTGTAGATATTATTTTTGAGATTTAATCCTACGGTTCAGATGGTGATGTAATCTATCAAATGGTTGACATTTAATAGCTCAAATATTTTATCTTGATATTTTGGGAAAAGTGAAGATTAGATTTCTGAAAAAGTTGAGATATTATTGCAGAGATGTGTCCTACGGTTCAGATGCTTTGAAAACCCATCCAATAGTTTACCATTGAGTGAATGGGGCCCACAATGCGTATTGGATGTCTAGGTTCAATAAATCTAGTTCACGCGTTGGATTTTTTGAATTAAAGTGTTTTTGTCCGTATCTACTTTTTCCACATGGGCTTGCAGCTATTGTCAGCCACGTTCTGAGCTGTTAACCAGCTGGATACAATTGTCATCTACTCGCTCTTCTAGAAGCCCGTGTATCGCAATCGCTAATTTAAATTGAAAATTATATTCTAGATATTAAGATTTACTACTTTTCTTATTCGATTGAATTGGGGATTCGTATGAAATGGAGCTACTCGATCGAGTTAAGTGTTGGAATATGCAATTGAGCATGCGAATTAGACGATTCATTGGTCAATTTTGTTTAATTACCTCTTTTTAATCTTAATTTTGAACTTGTTTATATTTGCCACTGCTCATGTTCTTCGATCAAATTGGGGATTCTTTCAGCCCTATTTTGGTAAATACAAGACCCAGGTCAAAACTTGCCATTTGGTTCACATCAAAAAGATAAAATATTATAATCAAGAGGTAACCTATGGTTCAGATGGTGATGCAATCCATCCAACGGTTGGCAATTAGCCGTGCTCAGATTTCTTATCTATAATAGTATATTTCACAATGATAAATAGCCTACACCAAAGTCTGCTAAAACTCATTCAATTCAATTCTAAGCAAAAATAAATTTCGATATCAGAGGTCCATCTAATTTCTCACTTCATCTTCCGACGATGAGGAAGACCAACTTCTAACAAATCTTGAAGAGATTGATTCAGAACAAGATGCAATAATTGCTCAACATGGTAACATCCAACGGGTCATTGCTCAATATCTCTATCAACAAAGCAACCCAGTGACCCGTTGAGGCTCAATTCCTGGCCAAATAGTGATCAATCGAGACCGAGAAAGTGCTGATCGTCGTTTGTTCTACAACTATTTTACTGAGAACCCACGATATAACGATCAAATGTTTCATCGATGCTATCGAATGGGTAGAAGTTTATTCCTTCATATTGTTCAAAAAGTGGAAGCTTGTGACAACTATTTTATGCAACGAAGAGAAAGTGTGGGTAGACTGGGTTTGTCCGCTCTTCAAAAAATAACAGCAATATTTCAGATGTTGGCATATGGTCTAGCAGCGGATGCTAATAATGAGTATATTAAAATAGGGGAGTCTACAACAATTAAAAGTTTGAAGAGATTTTGTTATGTTGTTGTGGTGAAATTTACAGATGAGTATCTAAGATCATCTAACGCTACTAACGTTGCCAAACTACTCCGTATTGGTAAAGATCGTGTTTTCCAGGAATGTTGGGTAGTCTAGATTGTATGTACTGAAAATGAAAAAATTGTCCAACGGCTTGGGTAGGACAATATGCAAGTCGTATTGGAGCCATAACTATTATTTTAGAGGTTGTAGCTGATTATGAACTGTGGATATGGCATGCCTATTTTGGTTTGCCAGGTACGAACAATGATATTAATGTGTTGGAGGCATCCCATCTTTTTGCCAACCTCGCTCAAGGTATTGCTCCTCCAACTCATTATATCATTCAAGGAAAATAATATAATATGAGTTATTATTTAGCTGAGGGTATATACTGTCTACGTTTGTACAAACTATTCACGATCCACGTGGTCGGAAAAACAAATTATTTGCAATGAAACAAGAAGGATGTAGAACAAACGTAGAACGTGCATTTGGAGTTCTCTAATCACGGTTTGCAATTATGGCAGGACTGACACGTTTTTGGCATAAACATGTTTTACATGATATAATGACTACGTGCATTATTATGTACAACATGATAATCAAGGATAAGCGTGATGTTGATGCAGCAATTGAGGATCATATGAAAGTACCAACTCCAGAAGTTGAGATGGTGTTAGATGAAAATATCCGATTTCAAGAATTCCTAACCCGACATAGAAAAATCAGGGATAAAGAGGCTCACATTGCACTCCGAAATGCATTAATAGATCATTTGTGAGATGAATATACTAATTTAGATAATTAGATGATGATCAATATGTACTTTTATTTTTATGCTATTTCTTTTTTATTTTATAAAATGTAATATTTAAGTTATTTTAATAATAAATGTAATATTGTACCGAATTAAATTTAATTTCTATTAATGTATTAATTTCATAATTTCGTATTGTATTACAATATTATGTTAATTATGAGGTGAAATGTTAATTGTGGAGAAATATTAAAAAAAAAAAAACAAAAAAACAAAAAAAAAGGAATATTCTTTTTATAGTAAAATTTGGTGCAACAGGTTACCAGGTTGAAGATGAAATAGTGAAATAGTGTGCAAGTTACGAACACTATTTTAATGCAAAAATTGATCAAAAGCACTATTTGGGTTGGAATTGCTCTTAAGAACTTTCAAGGTAATAACCACTCCTAACTCACTAAAAAGCGGAGGAATTTACCTAGTGAAGTGCCGTGGACAAGGATTTTCTGTAATGTTATTGTAATGTTATTGTCAATTACAGCGCTAATATTTTGTTTTATGAGTGCAGAGATTATATGATATATATGTTCTATTAAAGATATATCATATCATCAAACAAAACACTAGGTTTATTATACCATTGTAATTGATTTTAAAATTACAAACGTGAAAAATTAAAATAACGGATAATTACCCCGGTGGCCATCGAATTAATGACATACAATCAAAATGGCCACTGGATTGGAAAGTCGTTCCAAAATAGCCATTTTTAACGAATTTTGTGACACTAATGATCATTCCATCTAATTCCATCTAATTTCATCTAATGAGTGGTATTTTGGTAAATAAGTGGATGACATTAATTTATTTTTAGATGTTTTTTGAAAATCAATTTTTTCTTTTTCTGAAAAAAATAATTATATTTAGTGTATGTAAATATATATACAAAATATGTGAATTTTCAAAACGAGGCCGTTTTACCTTCCACTCCTGCCAAAATCATTTTTCACCATCTTCTATCATAGACCTGTCAACTGTTCACCACTCAATCAGTATTCAATAATCTATTCAAGTGATGTGGGCTTCGTATAGAAACTCTTCTCAATCTCAGCTTTCAAACAAGGTACTTGTCACCCATTTTTGTATTTCCTATAAATTAATTTATAATTTCTACTATTTGGTTGCCTAGAAATTGCTGGAAAAGTAAAGAAAAAAAAAAGTTAAACTCCGTGCTCATGTTTCATGCCTAACCCAAGTATTTTTTTTTTTTTTTTTTCACCTCAGTTGAGTGAACTATTGAAATTATAAAAGTAAAATTTCAAACTTGAGTTAATTCAACTTTTTAATTTTCTTATTTATCTTTTTGCTGCACTTAAACAAAGTTTTAAACTTGCTCTAATGCGTTTTAGCAGAATTGTTTGGGTATACTGATTACTGCTGTTTAATTAATTTGTGTGTAATATATATATATATATATATATTTGAGATATGCTATAAATATATATACACACTAAACATATATACACACTAAATATAATTATTCGTTTATAAAAACAAAAGAAAAAATTGATTTAAAAAAAAAAATTCTGAGATAAATTAATGTCATCCTCCTATTTACCAAAATACCACTCATTGGAAGAAATTAGATGAAATTGGATGGAATGACCATTAGTGTCACAAAGTTCACTAAAAATGGCCATTTTGGAACAATTTTCCAATCAAATTGTCATTTTGATAGTGTGTCATCAATTCAATGGCCATCGGAGTAATTATCCCTTAAAATAATGAAAATTTACCTAATGAGATTGAGAATACTAGGAGAACACTAATATGAGATGATGCACGGAGAAAGAGCTTTTCATGATCAAAATTCAAAAATGGAGAAATTATTATAATCTTAGAGCGCGTTCGGTAACGTTTTCATTTTCTGTTTTCGTTTTCTGTTTTTTTGAGTTTGAAAACGCGTCCGGTAATAATTATGGAAAACAATATTCTGATAATGAAAACATTAACAACGCATCTGGTAGTAATTCAATTTTTTTTTCATAATTTTTTTTTGATATCAATAAAAACAGTAAGTACACAACAACAACAATAATAAAAAATAATATTAATATTATAAAAAAAAATTAGTTAGACCACCTAATAAATTATAGGGTTAATAGTACCAGTACCCCCTAAACATATAGCAAAATCGCATAGTGCCCTTGAATTTTTTTTCCTGGCATTAAACCCCTCGAACTGCCATAAATAGGCAAAAATGGACGGATTACCAACTTCCGTCTAGGGGTGGATGTTTAATGGATCGGTTCACTCGAAAAGTGAACCGATAAAAAACCGATAATATCCGGTTTTTAAAAAAGTGAGCCGATCCGATAAAATTGAAAAATGTGAACCGATCAAAAACCAATTGAACTGGTTCGGTTCGATTTTTTTAGTTCTTAGCCTATTGGGCCAAAAGCAAATTACAAATGCTTTTAACCATTGAGCAAAATTCAAGAATTTTTTCCTGGATGAGATGAACAGTAGGTTGATAAAATGACCATTTCAGGTTTTACCAAGGCTAAACTTACACTGAGCTGAGCACACAAGGTAAGAAGCTTCAGTAGTGGTAAGAAATCCAACAAGAAGAACCATGAAAAGGGCATAATTATTCTGCCTACATAATAATATTTAAACAAGAGAGTCTAAGGTATAAAGTTAGTTTGGAATTATAAAAATAGAGAAGTGGAAGAACAAGGAAAGAATCATCGGATATGATTTAGAAAAGTACAAGAATTTACGTCTATTTTCATTATATATACAGTTCCCAAACTGCAAGCAAAGACAAATCATTAGTTCTTACAAAATCTATTAGCACGCACTGTACACGCCCACCATGTCTGAATTTCAAAGTACAGTAGATGAGATTAGAGAAATTGGTGTCAATTTGCAACGATGAATATTGAATTATGGATTTATGGTTTGATAAACAAGAAAAAGGATTCAGAAACAGTAAATAAATGCTATGGTACCTATGAAGTAATAAGGAATGCCAATGTACATAATACCTGCTGAACGGAATCTGCGGACAATCCAAGCAAGGTTCAATCTCAAATGCAAGTATGACATATAAGAAAATAAAGAGGAAACTAAATTGTTCAACGGGAAAAGAATCAATTAGCTAGTCGTTACATCATATATAGAAATCTGAGTATTCAAGAGACGTTCTATTCAAATGATTTTTTGACACATCACATTAGAAAATCACTTGTATCCACATAGATGGAATCATACAGCATTAAGAACTTTTTTGGTCATATTCCGGTGAAGAAATATATAGGCAAAGAGGTAGAGATGTCAAAAAATTTAGGGAATTTTGATTATATACACCGGTTCTCGGTTCGGTTCACCGGTTCGAACCCTAGAATCGGAAACCGAACCGGAAATACCGGTTTTTTAAAAAACAAACCAAACCGAACCGGTTAATAGTGAAAAACCAAAAAAAAAAAAAAAAACCGATTGGACCGATTCGGTTCACTAGTTTGGTTCGGTTTAATGGTTTTTTGCCCACCCCTGCTTCCGTCCATTTTTTGGTCACGTGCAGCTACAGTTAGGGGTAAAGTTGGAATTAAAAAAAAAATTGTGGAACAACAGTCTTCAAATTCAGCTTCATTATAGATTCTACAACAAACAAAATTTACATTTCACAAAAATAAAAAAATAAAACAAAACATTATAAAAAAATTATTAAAAAATAAAACAAATAATCATCGATCCATCTTCTTCTCAAATCATCTTACCACCACCATCATCGATCCAATCCTCATTTTCTCGCCAACCAAACATTTCACAATCAATGATTTTCCCATCATTCGGTCTACAATTCCACTCACTCTTTGAAAATCCCTGGCCGTCTAATGCTCGTCTTCCACAACACAGATACAAAACTATAACTTTTGTTTGAATTGCATGGAAGTTGTTCACCAAACCCAACGTAGTGTCCATCTTTTTCATCTTCAATCATTTGGGTCTCTCGAAATTTTTCAGAAAACTTTTGTTTGAATCGCGTATTCGAAATTTTTCACTTTGTTGGAAATTTTTCACAACTAGGGATGGCCATGGCCAATGGGGGAATGGGGGTGGATGTAGGTCCCCCCAACCCCACCCACATTTTCAAAACCTTCCCCCCCCCCACCAAAATGGAGATAGGGTAGTTTTGGGCGGAGGTCCCCCCATCCTTATCCCCATTCCCTCATTTCCCCCATTTTTTATTTGGGATTTCCCTATTTCCCCATTTTCCTGTGTCCCCCGTTTCCTCATTCTCCCGTTTTTCCTGTATCTGTAAAAATTATATATTAAAAAAAATGTACAAATACACAATCTATTAAATTCAAATACAAAATAACATCTCATACAATTTTAAATAATAAAAATATTGAAAATAATAAAAATATTGACAATATGAAAAATGTATACTTATATATATTATATATATTAATAAATTATAATATTATATTAATTAGGGGAAATGGGGAAATGGGGATGAGGGCACCTACCCCCAATTCCATCCCCATTTCTAGATTTTTATGGGGAAAATGCCCCCAACCCCATTTACATTTGGGGTTAAAAAGCTCCTTCATTCCCCCCCCCCCCATTACCCCATTTTCCCCCTAAATGGGGATGGGGGAGCAGGGTTTTGGGGCCCCGAGGGAAAATGGTCATCCCTATTCACAACACAAACATTCAAAATTTTCCACAACACAGATACACTTTTGTTCGAAATTTTTCAGAACACTTTTGTCTATACAAAACCCAAACGTTTTTTGCTTCAATTTTACAGTTTTTACCTCACCAACCAAACACCCAAATACACACACTCAAACACAAATACAAAACCAAACCTTTTTTGCTTCAGCAGCAAAACACCCAAATGCACACACACCACTCAAACACAGATACAAAACCCAACCCTTTACTGTTTCAATTTCGAGAGACCCAAAACAAAAACAATAAAACTCACGACTTGTATGGTGTGGTTAAGGTGGTGGATTTGGGCGGCGACAATAAGGGGTTTGGGTGGCTAGGGTTTGATGATGATGATGATGATGAGATGGAGATAAGATGATGGAATTTGGTCTTGTGTTTTTGTTGCGGGTCTTGTGTTTGGGAAGAAGAAGAGAAGAAGAAATCTGGAGAGAGAGAGAGAGAGAGAGAGAGAGAGATCTGGTGTGGTGGCAAAGAAGAAATCTTGTGTTGTTATTTATTTATTTTTTTGTGATGATTGTATGGAGATCCAAATTTGATCTCTAACTAATCAAAAAAAATTTCCTAAATTTTTTTTTTCTTTTAAATCAGGACGAAATGACATAATTGTCCTTCATACAGACCCACGTGAAGAGCACATGACAAAAAAATGGACAGAAGTTAGTATTCCGTCCATTTTTGCCTATTTATGGGAGTTCGAGAGGTTTAATGCTAGGAAAAAAAATCCAGGTAGCACTATGCGATTTCGCTATATGTTCAGGGGTACTGGTGCTATTAACCCTAAATTATATTGATAATAGCCATTCAAAATTACAAGCAAAATTTTATTAATCATAATGTTTATCTATTATTATAGTCATTCCACAATTGTGATGCGATCTCATTCCTAACTGAGTTTATTTGTGTCATGTTATCTTGAGACATGTCCAAATTGAAAATATTTGTCTATGCTTCTTCCTCGATAATCATATCTTCTAGTTCAAATTCTCTGAACAACTTATTGCGAGTTGCGGCGAGCTTCTTTTCGTACAAAGTTATGCAGTACACAACATGTAATTGGAATCGGTCGTTGCCTACATGTTAGGTACGTGGTGGGTGAATACGATTGATAAGTGAATACATACTGTAAGTGAGATAAATTAAATATCCACATACACTAATAAGTTATGAGTTCGATTCGGTTGTCTTTTTCAAATCTCGAATTATTGTAATATTTAAAATTTTAAAAAAAAAAAAAAAAGTGTGAAGTTTAGATGGATGAAGTCTAATAATATTATTATTATAGGTAAAATGTAATTTAATATTATTATTGTGGCATGGGTAAATAGAGATAATTCTTTAATTTCAATTGTCTATTTTTTGTTGTTGAGAAAATTTTATCTGTTAATAATGTAAAAATTATTTTTTTTATAAAATAAAAATAAACATAAAGCAACTAAAACATTATGTGTTGCAGTGTATATACAACAAACCATTCAATGCGTGGGTCCCTTAAAATCGAAATCAAAAGTTTTAGAACACAAAAAAGTTGTTTTTTATGGCGCGGCTTTCATGCCTTAATGAATAAAAACAGAATTTAGTGTTTTCGTTTTTTTAAAAAACACTTGCCGAACGCGTTTTATTTATTTATTTATTTAAAAAAAAAAAAAACAGTTCTAGAGAATGTCACCGAGCGCGACCTTAATTTCACAAGTTGACCTTTTTTTTAATATAAATATATTAAATTAGAGGATATGACTACATTGTTGGAAGATTAAATCCTAATAACGTTATTGAAACTTTATTATAAGATTCTTCTAATACTTTGTTGACATGTGGCAACCAAACATTTTTAAAAAAATAAGTAACTGGTTATAACCAGTTAACCAGTTACTTTTAAATTATTTTATTATAAAAATGTAATAATCTAATTTAATTTAATTTAAATAATTGTGTTAAATGATTTTAAATAATAATTAGATAAGGACTATACATATCCTCACATTAATCTTTTGTGATTTAAATAAATATATGATATTTTTTATTATTTGAATTTGTAGTTAATTTAATTAAACATTTATAATATAATAGATTTAAAATAGTCAAAATTAAAAAAAAAATTATTTTAAAGTTTAACTATTATTATTTTCAGAAAATAAAAATATATATTGTTTAAGTTTTAAAATATTTTTGATGTATTATATTTTGAAATTAATATTTATTTGATTTAATTATATAAAATATTTGTAACATAATAATTTTTTAATTAAAATTTCATTTTAAATATTTTAAATTATTTTTATTATTTTTTATATGATAAATTACGTGTAACATAATTTTTGTGCAATCTAACAAATTTTGGATATAAAGTTGTAATTTAGATGTGTGTGGTAACAATTTTTTTTTTTAAAAAAAAATCAATTTTGTAACAAATTTTAAGTAATATGTAATAATAAATTCGTAGCTCGTAACAACTTTACCATAGCATTCAACAACTCAGTTTATATGGGTAACAAAATATATGAGTTTTGTAACAAGTTTCACGTAGAAAGTTGTAATTAAAATGTTTGTAGTAACAATTTCACGTTGGTTTGATGTGTAACGAAAAAGTTGTAAGTTGTAACAATGTTGTCGTATCATATAACAACTCATTTTATATGGGTAACAAAATATCCGTACTATATAACAAGTTTTACATAATTTTTTTTAAAATAAGATGTACGTGGTAACGATTTAACATTGTAACAAATCTGATATGATGTGTAACAATAAAATTATAAGTTGTAATAACTTTGACGTATCATGCAACAACTAAATTCATATGGGTAACAAAATATATATGTTTTGTAACAAGTTTCACGTATAAAGTTGTAATTAAAATGTTTTTGGTAACAATTTCACATTGGCTTGATGTGTAACGAAAAAGTTGTAAGTTGTAACAACGTTGTATCATGTAACAACTCATTTTATATGGGTAACAAAATATCTGTATTATGTAACAAGTTTTACATAAAAAAAATTTAAGTAAGATGTAGGTGGTAACGATTTAACATTGTAACAAATCTAACATGATGTGTAACAATAAAATTGTAAGTTGTAACAACTTTGACATAGTATGTAACAACTTGATTTATATATGTAGCAAAATATATGTGTTTTGTAACAAGTTTCACATAGAAAGTTGTAGTTAAAATATTTGTGGTAACAATTTCACGTTGGTTTGATGTGTAACGAAAAAGTTGTAAGTTATAACAACGTTGTCGTATCATATAACAATTCATTTTATATTGGTAACAAAATGTTCGCACTATGTAACAAGTTTTACATAATTTTTTTTATTGTTGTAACAAATTTGACATGATGTATAACAATAAAGTTGTAAGTTGTAACAATAAAGTTGTAAGTTGTAACAACTTTGACGTAGCATGTAACAACTTGATTTATATGGATAATAAAATATATGTGTTTTGTAACAAGTTTCACGTAGAAAGTTGTAGTTCAAAACTATCACATGATTTCCATTATCCAAAAAAAAAAAAAAATCCATTATAAATTTAGAACTCATATATTTTGAAATAGAGATGGACAAAGTACCTTTTTTTTGAAGCCACATATAGTGAGATAAAAATAATGAATATTTTCTAATAAAGCTATGAGCAAACACAACCTTCAAAACTCTATTTAGGATACTAAACAAGAGTGAAGATGCAAATTTGGCTTAGGGTTCCTCTAGAATAATAATAGTAATAATAATAATAATAATAATAATAATAATAAATATGAAGATAAAAGAATCGTGAAGACTATCTAGTTTAGGGTTCCATTAATTTGATGGATTATTTATTATTTATTTTTTTTCATAATGTTAAAATCGGATATATACATTTTTTTTTATAGAGAAATCCATTTTTTTAATTATTAAAATTAAATCCTTTTTCTTTTCTTTTTTTTTTTTAAGTAATTTAAATCCTTTTTCAAAAAAAAAAAAAAAAATTAATCCTATATCACCTGATATACTTTCTCATCTCCTATTACTATTAATTATTTGAAAAAGAAAAGAAAAGAAACCGGTTGGAAAGGTTTCAAGTTTTTACTGTAACAAAAGACATTTTTTTAAATTTTAATAACACCCATTGGATTTGCTTTTATCCAATCCAATAGTAGTTATTAAGTCCAATAACGTTATTGGACCAGTAAAGTAGTATGACCCTAAATTAGATGGTAGCTGATTCATATTTATAGGCCAATTGATGTTTCAAATTTTTCTCCTTTACAAAAATAGAAAATTAATTATGAATTTAATTTTAGGAAAACAATTACTAAGAATAATAATAAAAAAAAAACATAATAATTACTAAAATTTTACACATGATAAAAAGGATAATTTTCCTTATGATATTTTGTTTTTTTTTTTTTGTTTCTGTTTTTTTTTGATAATTTTTCTTTTATGATATTTTGTTTAGATTAGAATATCAATCAACAGGCAATACTGATTGGCCCAATAACTAACACAAATGATATGACAAGTGATTTGTTATTGTCATACCATTCATCACATCACCCCATGTCATATTATTCACCACATCACCTCAAAATTCAACTCATTTCTCATATCATTTTGATTGAATTTTGAGTTGATTTTTTGGGTTGTATAGTATTACTTATCAATCAACATATGTTAAATAATTAATATATTGAGGGCCAATATTTACACCCCTCAACAATGGTTTGTACACCCCAAATTAATACCCATTTGAAAATCCAATATTATTGTTGAGTAAAATTACTAGAAATGCTTGTTTAAAAACAAATATATTACTAAAATGATTAAATGGTTTATAAGTACAAACATTAGTTTCCTGCTAATTTTTTATTTTCACATATATCATAAAACCTTTTTCTATTTTTGTTAAATATTTAATTTTATTTGTTCTGATTGATCAATTTTTTAAGAAATTATCCACATCCAAATTAAGGTAAACAAATTCAAATATCTTTTAACATATGAAGCTTCTAGAAAGAACTATTCTTTTATTCTTATGTCACCTTCATTATATATGTAGTAGTCAAAAATTACCTTATGGCCCAATTGTATAAGGCCTTGTTTGGTATGGTTTATGAAAGCCACTTTGAGAGTTGTTTGGATGTCTAATGAAAAGGGCTTCCAATATTTAAAAGCTCTTCCTCTTGAAGATGGTGCAGTGTTGTTTTAAAAAAAAAGAGCTTTCAGACAAAAACACGAGAAGTCCATCTCAATTAATGAAACTTTAATAATGCTTATTTATTTTGAGTAGTCAGAGAAAAACTTTTGAGTGAAATGCAAATTATTTTTGAGTGGTGCTATTGGATTGGGAACAGAGGGACGAACACAGACTTTCTTCAGGACATTAAATTTGAGTCTCATTGTTTGAAACACCTATTAGGCTATCACAAACCACATTTATTCAATTGAAAAGCTTATTTTAAGTAGATAGGCCGGTTGTAATAATATGACTCCCGTAGCTCTGCGTCCTGTACTGATTCCACTTAAATTTGTATGGTTGCTTCTTCTTAATTGCTTTTTTCTAGTGGTGCTGCCCAAATAACATTACCTTGTCATGCCAATTGAATTGAGTGGAGAGCTGCCACATGTAGGGATTGGACCAAGTGAGAGCAGAGAAAACAGCAGACCCGATCCATATGTTGTAGAATCGGTCCGGATCGGCGTGCGGCACTCCCGGGTCTCCTCTGTACGCGTTCCTAAAATACTTCTCCATTTTCTCTCCGCCAACTGCAAAACCACCGTCGACTCTCAACTGGGTTTATATCTTTTGTCGGATATTTAGAGAAAAGATTTTCATTCAAGATAACTCCTTATTTGGACGATTTTATCTTCTTTGTTTTTAATTTTAATTTTTTTTTTTTTTTGAACTTTATAGATAGGACAAGTTTATGGGATTTGTTGTTTGAGTTACAAATAGGTGTTGGTATACGCAGTTGCCAGATGTTTCGCTGCTTTAGTGACTTTGGAATCTAGAGTTTCAATGGCATCCTCTTAGATACACTACACATTATATTATATAGCCTTTTTTTTTTTGGGTTGCTCTAGATCTGATTTCACGTTATAATTGTAAGAAAAATCTGTTTCCGGTTCACAAGATAGGTGTTGTTGTTTGAAATCTGACTCGCGTTTTTACTTTTTTTCATTATTGTTGTCGGTGTTTTGGTTCTAGGTTTTTAATTTATTTTTTGGTGAGAGATTGAATTCAAATCATTAGAAACTCTATTTGGAGAGCAAGTGAAAAAATAAAAATTGGGTCACACTGCAGTAGCAGTCTGGGATCATAATTGGGGTTTATTAAGTTTGAAAAATGAATAAAAATGGTAGATTTGGAAATAAATAAAATAAATTAATAAACCATTTAATTTTATTTAATTAAATCAAAATTTAATAAAAAGAGGTATAAATAGATCAGTTGGTAGGGGGTGTGTTAATAGCACCACTCTTATTGTTTGACTTAATATCATTAGACCCCTCTGAAGTGTACATGAATTTACAATGTGTTTCCTTGAATGTTTTTTTTCAACAGTAAACCCCTCGAACTCTCTTTTTCTTTGCAGTTGCTTGTTTTATTACCCCCTGAGGAGGGGACATCTCCATAAAAGTGGTACAAAGAAAAGGAGAGTTCGAAAAGTTTACCGCTGAAAAAAAACATTCAAGGGACACATTAAAAATTCATATACACTTTAAGGGGGTCTGGTGCTATTAATTCTTTTTTTTTTTTTTTTATATATACACCACCGGCAACTGGAATTTGTGATATTGCTCCAACAATCTACATTGTACGGTCACATAATGCAAATTATAAAACTCTTAAAATGATTTTTATCCCGTCCTATAATAAATACTTCATGTGCTAAAAATCTCGCCTTTGTATCCCAACTTACGATGCCATGGTTGATGCACGTCAGGCCATGGTTGATGCACGTCAGTGATGGTTATGAACTTATGATACAAAATAGTGCGAGAAACTTTATCGAGTCATTATTATTACAATAATGCTATGCTTACACTTTTTAGTTTTTACAAATAAACCAAATAATAGTCTAGGTTCTCACATGAAATCTACAATTTCTAATGATTTACGTACACCATAGGTACTATTTAATTACAGTTAATTTTTAGTTTTTGAAAGTGACTACTATATATACTTTTCAAAACAATTTTCCAGGGAGAATGCTAGCTCACTTACATGTTCTTGGATGATTAGATGATGAAAATTTCTCAGATATCACTATGGATTAATCCAATCAGATACACTGCATATGTCACTGCCAAATTAATCCTATGATTTCCATCTGTGATTTAAATTGCTGATCAAAACAACACTGAAGCCAATAGATGTACTTAGCAGATACAACAATATCATAATAACAATATGTTGCTACTACAAAGCTTCAATAGAAACTTGTAAGCTGAATCAGTATTCAGTATCAATGCATTGCTCACAATCTGAACCTACTATACGCACTCAATGTTTTAAAACTCGAAAGGCGAGGTGAGGCGGTAGCCTCGACCGTAAAATGGAAAGAAAATTAAAAAAAAAATAAAGAAAATTAATGAAATAGAAAGTATTCCATAATATTGAATATATAAGTTATTAGCAACAATACTAACATAAATATCACACAGAAATTAAACATTACTAAAAAAACATCATCCTAACGATAAACGACCACTAATCTAATGAATCTCATAAGCTATCATTAGTGTCAAGTGGCTTGAAATGCGGATTAAAAGGGTAATCCCTTCCATCATCATCATCTGAAGTTCCTGGAGAGGTGTGTTGGTTTGAAATGTCCTCCCACCCACATTCTTCGTCCACATATTGTAAAGTCTTTCCTTTGTCTATCAAAAAAAATAAAGTAATATTATAAAGATTGTAAGTAAATATATCATTCTATGCTATGAGCTATTTACCTAAAACCTTTTAAATTCACTACTAGAAAAAAAATAAGATTTATGACACAAAATAACGATGGTTTTTAAAAAACATCATAACATTATGATGCTTTTTATAAACCATCACAACGACTTGATGGTTTTTAAAAACCACCGTAACGTTATGATGTTTTTTAAAAAATCATCAATACGTCATGATGGTTTTTTAAAAACTATCATAACATTATGATGGTTTTTAAAAACCATCAAGATGTTATGATATATTGTCACATAATAATACTATAAGTCCATCCACACCTTAACATACTATAAATAAACTTTAAAACCAAACCCTAGCCATTTATTTTACCCAGCCACCACACTTCTATTCTAATTTCTTCTATTTCTCATATCCATGGTCCATGGATGCCTAATCCTCCCCCTTAAATCCATAAAAAAAATAGTTCCACCACCGTTGAGATTGAAGCTGCAATTGAGGTTTGGTTCTTCATTTTTGTTTTTCTCTCTTTTTGTGTGTGTTTTTTGTGTGTGTTTTTCGTGTATTTATATGTGCATTTTTCATGTATGCTGAAACGGTTTTATATGTGTTTCATATATTAGTATCTTGTATTTGGTTCAATTTTTATAGTTCTTTACTTGGCTTGACGTGGTTTTGTTCATTATTTGTTTTGGATTAAAGGTATGACGTCTGTTTCCAATTAAATTTTTGTTGTGTATATTTTTTTTTAATTATTAATCTACTTATACTCTAATAAAAATTTGTTTATGTCAAACCACCTACTTTTCCTATACAACCTGTTTGAAGAAATGCTTTAATGAGAAATTGTGTATTTTATTATTAAAACAAATCTTGCAATTATTTATATCACATTTGTATTAGTTATTGATATATATTTTTTTTGTGTTTGAATCATGCAGGTTGTCAAGGATTTGTAGAAGGCGTTTAATGAAATCAAGTATTATTAGATAACTTTTACCGGTATAATTTGTTAGTTGTAACATTTTTTTATCTTCTAGTTATGATTAGTTTTTTCATACTTATTCATTGTATATGAGAGAAAATTTATTTAATAAAATTTATATTGATTTTCTGTAATATTACAAAAGATCATTGTGTTTTATTTTTTTTTAATGGTTTATTGATATTTAAAAAATTAATTAATTATATATTTTTATATAAATTAAAAATTAAATTTTTTTTTTCAAAATCTTTCAAGATTTATGATGATTTTTAACTGTTGTCATTTAATCATGGGTAATAACTGTCAAGATTTTATGACGAAAAAAACCATCATAACTTAAGCCATCATAAATTCAGTTTTGACACTGGATTCCTTAACGCTTTTAAGCCGTCATAAACGTTATAAAAGACCTTTTTTCTAGTAGTGATTTAATTAGAGAATTACTTATTTGTATTTCTCTTTCTCTTTACTCCTCCTTGTTGGCTTCCACTCGGTTGACTCATGTCCACATTTGTGGATGTTCCCCAACTCCAACCCCCTAATCCATTAATTCATCATCTGAATGCACTAATTCATCATCTGAATGCACATATTCATCAATCAATGAATCCTCATCATCCTTTAGTGCATTTTATTTTAAGAATATGTGTTGCAACCTTCTATTGTACATTATGTACACCAAGTAATTCATTTTCTTCGTGCTTAATCGATTCCTCTTCTTCGTATGAATCTACAAAATTTTTGTAGGATATTTATAATTAAGGAATACTAAATATATTTTAATATAGTATTGAAAAATCTAAGTAAACACATACAATATTAAAAGTGTTCCAATTCCTCCCACAAGTCGATGATGAGTATGTGAGACTTAAAATCTTCACAGCAAAACTTGTAAGCTCTTGAGTTTCGTCTCCAAAAGTAGTCCACCAGTGGGCTACAATGGGAATAAATAATAATAAACACTAAAGATATAAAAACAATACTATAAATTTCATAAATAAATTAATAAATGTAAACAATAATTTCACATACCAGGGCTACGATTGTGGATGAGATTTTTTGCAATTTCATAGGAAAACAAGCCTTCCTTATGCTTAAAGAGATCAAGTTGTAAATTAGCTTTAAATCTCTCATCCTCTTTAGGAATAAGTTTTTCCATACAGACCCCAATCTTTACCTCTGGATGAGTGGAAAAATCATTTGAATACTGAAATCGGGGATTCATATAGTATGCAGCTGGGTGCAAACGACGGTGCAATTGAAACTCCCACTTTTGATCAATGATTTACCATATCTCCTTGTAAGCTCTTTTCTCATTTGCTAAATTTTTGGCTATCTTCTCATTGGCATTATCCATTGCACCATAAATGAATCGCATTCCGGGTATTTGTTCGGAATCTGTCATCCTTAACACACTTACAAGAGGTTTAATTGTCTTTAATGCGTAAGACATGCTCCCCAAAAAGTTTTGTTGAAGATGATCTTCTTGATTTCCCTTCCCTTGGCTTTTTTGCAAAACTACATCCTTCCCATTTCGTTGAAGTAAACATTTGCTGCAAAGGTTGCTTCAGACTAAACATACTATCTAATGTCAAGAAAGCAGTAGCAAATCGTGTAAGAGCGGGTCAGATCAAATCTCTGTTAGTGTGCTTCCTCATCAACGATAACACTCATCCATGGTTATAGATGAAGTTACTCACCTATTACAATTTACAACACAAGAATAAAATCATTAACTAAATATTAAAGCATTTATTTACAGATTTATACATTCTTTGCTTTCTTCAATGCATTTTCGTGTTGAGGTAGTTTTCCAATTTTCTCAAGTATAAGATCAATACAATGAGCAGCACACGAAGTCCACCATAGTCGTGTCATTTTCTTCATCAATATTTCACCCGCTTTTTTGTAGTTTGATGCATTATCCGTCACAACTTGAACTACAATATCTTCTCCAACTTCTCCAACCACTTCATCCAGTAGGTTAAATAACATTATAGCATCTAATTGCATCATTTGCATCAACCGACTTCAAAAACATTGTGCCATGCGGATTGTTTACCAAAACATTTATCAACTGTCTTCCTCTCATATCCTTCCACCCATCCGACATAATGGATACCCTAGTTTAACTCCATGTCTTCTTTGCTTTCACAACAATCACCTTAGTTTTTTCTTCTTCCGTCAACAATAGTGTGTAGGGAAAAAGGGTTTTATACGCACAGCGGAATGCGAAAATAGGTTTGGTAAATAACATAAAATTTTCCCTTTTAAAAGATGAACCTTAACCCTTAATTAAATTAATGTATAAACAAAAGTAACATACCATTTGTCGCGTGATCCAATTGACTTGCGTGGATGGTAATCCACAAGATCTTCCAATCCAATCACGAACGTGGATCACCTAGAAGCGTAGTCTCCCTTTCTTTGAATTGAGTACCTGAGGATGGATAACAAAAACTTTTTCTTTTTCATTAGTCACAAAAACTCACAAGAGATAACAAAGAACGTTTCGGTCACTTTTGAGTTATCAATCTTATGATCGAAACTCGCGTGAACCTTATTCGAAGTTGTGCACAAAACCTTTTGATGTAAAAGTTACTAGTGCACTATCGAAATAAAAACGTGCTCTTCACTTTCTCTTTTGGCCGAATTTTCTCACCCATAAACTAAGAGATGGATTCTATTTTTAAGCTATAGAAAAATAAATCTCTATCAAGCAAAAACTAAGGTTAGCCGAATTCTATCCCTACTCATATATAGGGTGGCCGAATTCTTTCCCTAATTCATTTAGGGTTGGCTGAAAATCCCTAATAGGAATAATAGGTAGTGACCGAATTCCTCCTTTCAAGAGGATATGTGTTTCCACCAATGACTCCTATCATTCTTTTGATTTTCAAACTCTAATCCAACTCTTTTATGTATTTATAACTATATCAAAGACTTCCTAATTTGACTAGATAAATAATTCCTTTTATTTATCTACGTACCAAATAAAGTCTTTGATTCCTTTTATACTATGAACAATAGTGTACTACTAAGAAACATATTTCCTAGTCAAAAAAAGATTTTGTTTCTTAATTAAACAATTAATTAATTAATTAATTCTCATTTAATTAAATAATAAAATAAAACAATACATTAGGTAAATTTATTCACCTTGCCGCCCAAACATACATATATATGGGCTTTATATTGTTTTTCCATTTTATTAAATCTATTAGACTTTAATAAAAAAGCCCATATATAAACTAGATCCATTCTTACTAAAAGAAACAAGTCCACATGTCTTTCATTAATATATTAATATAATTTAATAGCTCATTAAATAAATAATGTACAAATTATATTCTTAATATATTAAGTACAATTCTAGATGGACCCATAAATTGGTCCGGTAGAATATATCAAATGATCCATGCAAGTCTGTGTGGATTGGAGATCTTGGCGGGCTATCTAAATTTAAGCTTCAATAGACATAACTCAATCACAATCAACAAATGATTCACTTAGGTCCGATCTATTAATTTTAGTTCATTCCACTAAAGAACTAAAACTGCACTCTTAAATAAAGATATAACAAGTAAATGTTTCTCATTCAAACCCTAGACAATCTTATTGGAGATAGTGTATCCTCGTAAATAATATTTGTAATCGCCAAGAGCTCATAGACCGTCTATAACTCTCCTAGTTACCATATTTACTCATATGACCACATTTTGAATTTGGATATATTGACTTGTCTAGAAACCATGTTTCAATAGTTACTATTGAAAACTTAACGTTAAGATTTAATATCCAATACCTCAAAACATTCATATGATAATATTATACTCTCATTTAAATAAATGAAGCCACGATGTCCATATCCATAAATGAAGTTCTCTATCAATTAACAAATGAATACCACCAAACTATTGAGGATAGACTATGCTATATAATCGTACTCATTGATAGCTTAAATGATAACATTTGCAATCATAAGTCCATCATTTATCTAAAGATTAAGATAGACTCTCCGATTGTCCTCATAATGAAAAACTTTTATCTACTAACGATTCTAGATAAAGTATTTCATTGTGATCTAGTTCAATGCACCTAGTGCACTAGATTCTTTAACCCAAAGACACATTGATGATTTTAGACTTATCATATCTCATTTGATCCCACTCAAATGCTAGCAAAAGAATCTACAACTTTAACAAGGTAAATGTACCTAACCTTTATCTTAACTTGTGAACAATATTCAAGATTAACTAAAAAATTGTGTATACCTCATACATATCCAGATGTACGAACAATTCTTTATATCTCATAGTCTTTTGACCTTATGATTATTTACTTTGATAATTATAATAATAAACTATAAATGCTATAAGATTTGTTAAATCAGAAGTCACTTTATTAATATGAAAAGATTGTCAATTATTACACTCTTGCTATTGAGCAAAATCCTAACAATCTCCTACTTGCGCTATAGCAAGTGTGTCATATCTCTCATTCCCATGTTCTCTAGGTGCCCATCAAAACTCTTCTGAGGTAGAGCTTTTGTGAAGGGATCCGCTAGATTTTCTGCTGACACGATTTTGGTAACCGTCATGTCACCCCTATGCACAATCTCCCTTAAAAGATGATACTTCCTTTCAATGTGCTTACCTCTCTTATGCCTTCTTGGTTCTCTCGAATTAGCCATTGCTCCACTGATGTCACAGTAAATAGTGATATGTTTATTTGCATCATTAACCACTTCCAAGTCAACTAAGAATTGGCGAAGCCAAACAGCCTCTTTGGCAGTTTCGCATGCAGCAACATACTCAGCTTCTATAGTGGAATCAGTAATACATGATTGCTTGATACTCCTCCATATGACTGCTCCTCTTCCAATAGTAAACACAGATCCTGATGTGGATTTTCTGGAGTCAGAATCCGATTGGAAATCAAAATCTGTACACCCAACGGGAATTAAACCCCTTCTAGAGTATACAAGCATATAATCTCTTGTTCTTTTGAGATACTTGAAAATATGCTTGACTGTCGTCCAGTGATCAAGACCAGGTTTCGATTGAAACCTGCTAACTATGCTAACAGCAAAACAAATATCTGGTATAGTACAGAGCATTGCATACATGAGACTTCCAACTGTCGAGGCATATGGAATTCTACTCATGAATTGCTCTTCATGCTCATTCTTAGGAACTTGTTCCTTAGAAAGTTTGATTCCATGTCTGAAAGGTAACATACATTTCTTGGAACCTTGCATGGAGAATCTAAACAATGTATGAAGCTTGGGATAATGCAATCGTTCTATTCTTTCTATCCCTTTTTATCTCTTATTACTTGGATACTAAGAATATAACTTGCTTCTCATAAGTCCTTCATATCAAATTGTTTTGCTAACCATTCTTTTACTAATGTCAATACACCTACATCGTTTCCGATGAGTAGTATATCATCAACATAAAGAATAAGGAAAACCAACTTGTCGCCTTTAATCCTTTTGTATGCACAGGGTTCATCAGGATTTTGAATAAATCCAAAACCTTTCACAACTTGATCGAACCTTATGTTCCAGGATCTGGATGCTTGCTTTAGTCCATATATGGACTTTTGCAACTTACATACCCTTTCCTCTTGGCCTTTTTCAATGAATCCTTCTGGTTGCATCATATAGATGCTTTCATCAAGACTTCCATTAAAGAAAGCTATCTTGACGTCCATTTGCCAAATCTCTAAGTTTAGAGATGCTGCAATGGATAAGAGTATTATAATGGATTTAAGCATCGCCACATGAGAGAAGGTTTCCTCGTAATCTATACATTCCTTCTATGTATAATCTTTAGCTACTAGTCTAGCTTTAAAGGTTTCCACCTTCCTATCCATTCCCATTTTCCTCTTGTATACCCACTTGCACCCTATGGGTTTTATCCCTTTAGGCAAGTATATAAGAGACCAGACTTTGTTATTGAACACAGATTCAATTTTAGATTGCATTTCCTTTTGCCAATGGCGACAATCAACATCCTCCATTGCTTCCTTATATGTGTAGGGATCATCGTCATCCAGGAGATTCTCCACTGATTCTCCTAGACCGATGTATCTCTCGGATTGATTTCTAATCCTCCCACTATGACGAGGAATGGTAGGTTGTTGATTTTGTGATGGTGTGGAACTTACAATTGGGTTGGGTTGGGTTGTGAAACCTCTTGTGGAATTGTATCTCCTGACATCTCATTTAGGACAATTATACTTTTAGGCACAAAATCATTCATATAGTCATTTTCCAGAAATTTAGCATTTGTCGAAACAAATACTTTAACATCTGAAGGACTATAGAAATAATATCCTTTTGTTTCTTTTGGATACCCCACAAATATGCATGTTTCTGAACGGGACTCCATCTTTTTTGTCTTTCCTTTTAACACATGCGCAGGACAACCAAATATCCTTAAGTGTTGCAAACTAGGTTTTTGCCCAGTCCACAACTCATGCGGTGTTTTAGGAACTGACTTAGACGGTACATCGTTTAGAATGTACATTGCAGTTTGTAAGGCATATCCCCAAAAAGATTTAGGAAGCGTTGAATAACTCAATATAGACCTAACCATGTCCAAAAGAGTTTTGTTTCTCCTTTCTGACATCCCATTTTGTTGAGGTGTTCCTGGTGCAGAAAGCTGAGAAACAATCCCATTATCAATAAGGTATTGTTTAAACTCACCAGATAGATATTTTCCATCACGATTAGATCTCAAGATTTTTATATGTTTCTCATACTGATTTTCTACTTCGGCTTTAAATGCTTTGAACATGTCAAAAGCATCCGACTTATGTCTCATGAGATACACATAGTCGAATCTCGAGTAGTCATCTGTGAAAGTGAGGAAGTACTCATATCCACCTCTAGCTTGAATGCTCATAAGACCACATACATTAGTGTGTATTAGTCCTAAACATTCAGTGGCTCTTGTGCCTTTAGTCGTGAACGACCTTTTGGTCATCTTACCTTCCAAACAAGATTCATAAGTTGGTAGATCATAAACCTTTAAGTCACTTAAAGGTCCATCACTAAAATTCCATCACTAACCAATCTTTTAATCCTATTAAGGTTAATATGACCTAGGCGCAAATGTCATAGGTAGGTTTCATCTTTTGATAATTTTACTCTTTTATGATTATGTTCTGTTAATTCTGTGTCTAACGAGTGAGCGATATTTCTATGTAGAAAGTATAGATCGTTCTCCAATGGACCTTTGCAAATAATTTTTCATTCTTACTAATAATAAAAACTTTATTAAAAGTAACCGAATATCCAAATTTATTTAAACAAGAAACTGAAATTAAATTCCTCTTGAATTGAGGTACATAATAAATGTCTATCAAATCTAAATGTCTACTAGAATCTAGATTAATTCTAATATCTCCCACTGCACTTGCAGACACTAACGTTATGTTGCCTAAATGCGAGTTGATTTCATTTTTATTCAGCCTTTTCCTTTCCTGAAACCCTTGTAAGGAATAACAAACATGATTAGTGGCTCCAAAGTTTATGATCCAAGAATTTGTAGAATTTTCCAGAAAACATGTTTCAAGATAATTAACATTACCTTCTTCCTTCTTATTCTGGGACTTTGGGCAATTTCTTTTCCAATGTCCCTTTTCACCACAAAGAAAGCATTTTCCTTAATCTTGGTTACTTTCTTGGTCTCCTTCTTGGTAGGCTCAAGTTGCTTTTTCTTCTGTTGTTTCTTGACCTTCTGACGGGTCTTAACAGTAGCAACTTTGCCAACCATATGAATCTTGGATTCACAAGTAGGAGCAAGTGGTTTAGGAGTAGACAGAATAAACTTATGTTTTTTAGCTTGCAGCATCAACCCAATTTTCCTTTTCCATTTGACAAAATTATTTCCAGTTAAAGTATTATCTTTTAGGATGTTGATTAGGGATGGGGTCATGATTTCTGAATAAAACAAAATTTTATATAAGTAAATAATCATGATAAAGCACTTTCGAATATTTATCTTGAATTGAATAAATAATTCAATCGTAAAAATTCAACGGTGATCCAACACCCATAAATGTCACACCTCCTTTGGGAGGTCGCACCATTTACTAGTTGGACTAGGTCCCACCTAATTATTAACATAACAACCAGTGTTTTCAATTTTAGCCATGCGATTTTATTAACAAGAACTCTTTGGAGGATATCAATAAAAACACATTGAGTGTATACCAAGATATTGACCCTCAATTTTCTCTCATGAAAAATCCCTCCTTTGAGAGTAGATCTCGTTTGAGTCGATTGTCTAGTCTAACCTTGTAAGGAAGTATCTTGCTAAATTCCATTCATTGATGCCTCTTGGGGGGATTACCAATAAAACATAAAGTTCAACTAACCTTGGAGGCCATAGGTGTTTCAAAACACCTTTTCCCACTCAATTATTTAAGGCATGTGATTAAATTTCATAGAATGATTTATCATGTTATCTAGATGCCAATTAGATGCCTAAATCATTCAATGCATGTTCATACCAAAAGAGATATATGAGTGGCACTCATATTCTATATGACATGTTATCATACAACAACAAATATTGTAATATTTACAGAAATAAAAAATAGCTACAATTTTGGTCTATCCTAGAAAAACAAGTAAATTACATTTGTTTAGAATACAAAATCTCCTTTCTTGGCGAACAAGTCTTCATACGGCTATCGTCCACTTGAACACCCCTTGCCTGCCTCCTATGGGCGTGCGCACCCCACAGCACCACAAAGGGCTGCCGTGCGCAGCCCATAACAACCATGTGGTTGCCATGCGCAACCCATATCTCAACTAGCGCAGCTGCGTGCTTAATTGCATGCACGTTCGTTGCTATGTTGCGTATGATCCCAACTTCGTTCCGGTTGCTTTCAATTCTTCACATCTTCAAATCTTCAATACTTGAATATATATATATATATATATATATATATTACAACATATTTAACAATAAAATTACTGCAGTATTTTTTTTTTTTTTAATCACTGCAGTATTTTTTAATATATTAAAAACTACACTATTTTATTACAATAAAAATAAAAAGAACTTAGCAACTACCAAGAAGAAATTATGGGAATGATAGATCACACTTCTTGTTACAATTCTGATACAAAAATTACATTGAAATTCTAGGACAAAAATCGAGCAACAAGAAGTCTTTTTATAACAACATATATAAATTCATACATTCCACATGTAATTATATATGAGAATACCTAGTGTGCCATCTCTTTCTAAAACATTCATATAATCAATAAAAAGAAATTGATCCACATATGTACATTCATTAATTAATCAAGGGTACAACCAGGCTCTGATACCAATTGTAAGGAAAAACGGTTTTATACGCACAGCGGAATGCGAAAATAGGTTTGGTATATAAATTTTTTTTTTCCCTTTTAAAAGATGAACCTTAACCCTTAATTAAATTAATGTATAAACAAAACATACCTTTTGTCACGTGATCCAATTGACTTGCGTCGATGGTAATCCGTAAGATCTTCTAATCCAATCACAAACGTGGATCACTTAGGAGTGTGGTCTCCCTTTCTTTGAATTGAGTACCTCAACCCCATACTTCCAAGCTGGATCTTTTTGATTCGACATCTCTAGCAAATCTACAACAATATAATAAGTATAAAGCAATATATCAAACAAAAACGTCCATATATTTTAACAAAAACATCCAAAACAGTGAAACACATCATCAATAAATTTTTTTAGAAGGAAAACTGTAATGCATTCAAATTTTAGAACAAAAACAGCAATGCACGAATACATCAGTTCATAGGACAACAATATATATTAGAAAAAATATATATCACAAGACAACAATATACACAAGAACAATATCACTTAGAAAAAAAATAGCTAATATATCAGATTATTAGCAAACAATATCAGTCTAAAATAGCAATATATTAGATTATTAGCCAATTAGTCATGTTCGAAAAAAAAAAAAAAAACAGCCATTGGAGGGGATAGAGGAGATGGCCACATATTAGAAAATCTTGTATTACTAATGTATTCGAATTTTGGAGTCAAAAGTCAAAACAACTATATATTAGGAAAAAAAAAAACAGCTATATTCGAAGGCTTAAAAACAACCATATATTAATCTTCAATGCTTAACAAAAATGGCACAAATTGAAAATTTTTTGTAAAAAAAGTGAAAAAACAGAGAATGTGGGATTTGAGAACATACCAGATTCGGAGGCTTGGAGGAGATGGCGAACTTAGAGGCTTTGAGGAGATGGCGATCTTAGAGGCTTTGAGGAGATGGCGATTTGGAGTAGTCGAGTAAATGGAGGAGATGGAGGCTGAGAATCGGTGTTGGTGTCGAACCAGATTGAGTGTTGATGACTTGATGTCGTGAGTCACGCATGAGAGAGAGGCTGAGTTTAGCTTTTAGGGTTTTTGGAAAGTTTTGATTTTGTAATCGTAAATTGATCAACTAAACAGTCTAAACTTAGGTTTTTTTTTTTTTTTTTCAAATATTTTTTTTTGACAAAATCGCACCGATGTAGCTTCAATCGCACCGCCTCAAGGCAGCAGCCTTTTGCGGTCGAGATTAGAATTTCTATAACCTTCAATGATGCGGCAACCTCCATGCGAAATTTCAGGTGAGGCAGGAGAGGCGGCCGCCTCTTACCAAGTTTTAAAACAATGCCTGTACTACATGTTATATAGATGAATCATTTGATCAAAGATCACATTAATTTCTCTATTAATTCATATAATCATATCCAACATTAATATGATATCAAAAAAGCAATAAATAATTAAAAAGCTTTCACTAGTTTAAAAATTAAGACTTTTGGTGTGTGCTTGCCCACTTCAAAACAAAGACTTGCATGAATGTTTAAGTTTTTACTGCTAACAACCCAGTTCGGACAGAATGAGTAACCTATTGAAGCAAAAGTGATTCAATTCAAATTAAGAGAGAAGACAAAAAGATTACCTGGTTATTTGAAAAACTAAAAGCAGAGATTTATAGATTTTTAGTTGGCAAAGTGTTTGTGAAATGTCCTAGAGAAGGATTGTTCTCGAGTGGAAGACATAGAGGAGCTTTGTCAATAATCATAAAATTGGTAGCTTTTGGTTTGATGGTTTGCAAATAATCAAACATGAACTAGATGAGAAAACACTCATACTTGTTAGGTTGTAAAACATCATTGTCACCACTCCGAAAACACCTAATTAAAAATGATGTCTACATTTTAAAGAAAAGATAGATGGCTATACATCAACATGTCTTTAAATCATCAAATACATTAAACAGTTGAGGCAACAAAAAAAAAATAGTCATCTAGGGGATAATGTTGAAAGTGTAACCTCGTTAGCTTGAGATAATCTTTCAACTTGTCCAATAGAAAATACTGGTTGTTTTGGTTGAGGAAGTGTTATGCTATCACTCGCTAGCATAACAACTACAGATGACATAGTAGGTCTGTCTATTGGGTCTTTCTGAACGCACAACATTCCAATTTGGGTGCATCTCAACGGCTCAATCGAAACACATGACTGCGTGATTACTAGATCCATCAGCTTTTGCATTGGTCATTCACACCATAGTTTCCACGCCTGCAATGTTACATACAAATCATGAACTAAGATCAATATATTAATCATTGGAAATAAAGAAAAAAAAATTCCTCAAAAGCAAAGTTGGATTTAGTTACATACAAAATTTAGCAAGCTTAAACCGGGTTATGAAAGATGAAATCTACTGTTCTTTCTTCCACTTATAATCTCTAGCGGTAAAACTCCAAAACTGAAAACGTCTAATTTGATGGAGAATATTCCTTCCATAACATATTCCGGAGCCATATATCCACTTATTGGAAATAGTAAAAACAAAGAAAAGTTGAAATATTATTGAGGATTCAAGGGTTGTATCTCTTAGAGCATAGTGTATTTTAAGAAATAATTTGCAATATGAAAGAAATGAAACCAACTAAAAAGAAATATACTTACTATGTTCCAACAACTCTATTGGTATTATCTTCAGTTTGATTCCCACCAAATATCTTGGCCATCCAAAAATCAGATATCTTTAGGTTCATATTATGATCTAGCAAAACATTACTAGCTTTCATATCTCGGTGAATAATTCTGAATCGTGAATCTTCGTGAAGATATAAGAGACCTCGCGCAATTCCATTAATGATTTTCAAACGCGTTTTCCAATCTAGTTGCACATTTCTTGTTGAATCTAACAATGAATGGAAAAATTATATCAAATGATACAATTCTAGAAACCTTGGTAAAATCGGAACAAATCATGTAAACATTTCACAACTTATTAGCAAGTAGTAAATGTATCCAAATCTTTGTTTTCATTTGTACAATAACAATCAATAAACAATAGAAAGTTTGAGAGGCAAACCAAAGAGGAGGAAATCAAGACTTTTGTTAGGCATGAACTCATAGATGAGTAGCAATTCATTCCCCTCTAAGCAGCAATCCAGGAATCTGGCAAGATTTTTATGTTGCAATTTGGCAATCAAAGTGACTTTTTTCTTGAACTCCCGTAACCCTTATCTAGATGTTTTTTAGAGTCTCTTCACTGCAATTTCTTTACCGTCTGCTAAAATTCCCTAAGATTTGTTCCATAAAACAAATAAAGAGTTTATTTGTTAGCAAACACACTGTTTGGTATGTCTCAACACATGAATTGTTGGGTTTAGTTTAGAATTTGTTTGAAGAAAATTTAAAGTCATCACCTTACAATAAAAATGTACGTTGTAGATAGGGTCGGACCCTATCTTATTTTCATTAGAGAAATGTTATGTAGCCTCGAGGGCTAGATCTAGCGAAAACAAAGGTAACTCTTTAGAATCCATCTGCCTTTCTCCTTGCAAATCATCGAATGTGTAGTCATTTTTCATTCTACCTTCTCTCAAGTGAATTAATTGAACCTCTTGACTATTTGGTATCTCTTCTGCAAGTCACATTGTATTAGTTTAGAGTATGAGAAAGAAAATTAGAGATTCTTTGGCACATATGCATACGTGTGTGTATGACTATTAAAATCAAGCAATGTGACGTATAACATGATATTATGAGTTGGGACATAACTATTGAAACATTTGGCACGAAATCAAAAGAAGGGTAATATAGCTTTTATAATATCAAATAGTTTAATCAATCACCTTCGTCTGTTTTATTTTTTCTCAACATACTCCAAAGAAAATAACTCAATAGTGCTAGCACCACTACAACTGTTGATGCTATTAAAGATATAAGAATCCAGGCTCTGCTTTCCTTCTTTCTCTTGCTTCCTAAATCTAAGGTTTCATTTGATAGGTTCAATTCAATTAACAAATATAATTTATACAAATAATGAAGAGAAAAGACTTGATAAAATGTGAAACCATGAGATTAATACATGAACTCGCCATCAGTGTTGCTAAATCATTAAATGGAGTGTTGGGGGTTGGTGCAACTGTAGGAATAAGGTCCTCGTAAAAAGGGTAATCCTCAAACCTCATATTACAACTTGGGTTATAAATCATATATCATGTATTTGCCAATGTGTGAGCTTAAGAGACCACCATGTTTGCTACCGTGTACGAGATCACCATAAACAGCTATACGCAGACAAGCATGACAATCTTCTATTGACAAATCCAATAAGCAATGCACAAGAGTATAAACTGTTTCATTGTTAGATATAGTTGCATTTCGAATCCCATAGTTAGAACTAGATAACATCGTAATTGTTTTATTGAATGTCTGATTTAAAATCTAAATAAGCACATCATGTAGAGTATAGTTGACCAAAAGCATCGCGTTGTGAACCGGATATGTGTCCAAGGTAAAATATAAAGATCTATTTGAATAGCACACCGTACATCGGTCAAACCATATTACTGCAGTCTTGTTGCTCCTACATTCTTGTATAAGCGTATCAGTTACGTTACTTATGCAACCTTGGCAGATCTCTTGAGAGGTGTCGAATATACAAAGATAAATTCCATAAACTTTGTCTGGATTTTCACTATAATAGATAGACCTTCTACCTCCATTGTCAACCTTTTGGTTGAAGAGGCAACCGACATTGTACATGTAAATTGAGGAAGCATTATTATTTTCATCTGATGGGCAATAACTACTGAGATACCTTGGTCCATCAGTTAATGAAGTCTCCCACTGTGACATAACAAAAGAAAGAAAAGAAAGAAAAGAAAGCAACTAAAGCAACTAAAGCAAGAGGATAGTTGCTGAGCCAGAATATATAACAAACGATGACATCATCCTTGTAGCTAATTCTAACTCTAAATCAAAAGTGATTCAAACTTGATGTCAGAATGCAGAATTCTACTCCTTCTATGATTAACCCTATTTAATTTCCAATATGGATGGAGAGGACTTTTGGAGTTCAAGCTATCCCTATTTTGCAACTCTACTACAGATTATCGTTTGCTGCTGGTATGGTGGCAAGAGATTGGGGGTGGGGGGGCTTATGTGGGTTGCTAAGAGTTTTGAGAGAAGTGGCTGAAGCTTTTGTTATGTTTTGAAGGTGTGCATTTGACGATTTTTAAGGTATCCTTCTCTTGTGTAATAGGTTAGTTGTTTCCAAGTGTAAGGTGGATTCCGTTGTGCAAAATATTTAAAAAGGTTTGAGGGAGATTGAACTTCAATGCTGTTGTGCAACTCTTTTAAGATGAAATCAATGTTGTTTCACAACATTTCATTGATGAGCTTGAATTGTGGAAACTATGGTGTGAACGATTCAATCTCACTATAATTTCCATAGTTCAATCTCATCAATGAAATGTTGTGCCTATCAGGAACAATTATCTTGTAATGGGTGTTGGAAATAATGGTTTCAACCTCTATTTAAATCTCAACCACAACAATTAAGGTGTTGGAAAATAATGGTTTTCTTTTTTGGATTTGTGAGATTTGGCACAAATGTTATTCTTCACCTGGTCATCACATTTCAAGTTTTGTGTATTAATTTATTAATTAATTAGAACAAGTCATTGCCATCCCTACTTTAAATTCGGACCATCCCAATTTTCTTGGCATGATTCACATTAGAGTTTAGACTGCTTTTCTTTTGAAAACTCACCAAATTTCACACCTTAAAAAACAGCACGAGCTTCATCCACTTCAACATCAACTCAGCCCTTAAATTCTTAGTAAGAACAGAGCCTACAATATCTTCCTTAATCATCTTACAAAACCAAAAGCACATCTAAATACTTCATGAGCAGCTTTGTTACAATTTCTACAAGCAAAAGACAAAGACAATGAACAATTCCCCCTCAAACCTTCTTAAATATCTTGCACAACAGAATCCACCTCACACATGGAAGCAGCTAACCCATTACACAAAAGCAGAAGACCTTAAAAATTGTCAAATGCACACCTTCAAAAATAGCAAAAGGTTCTGCCACTTCCCTTAAAACTCTTAAAAGTTGCCCATAGAAGGCCTTCCCCACAATCTCTTGTCTCCTATGCTAAACTCCTTTAACCTTGTCCTTTAACCACACCTACAACAGATAATATGTAGAAGAGTTGTATAATAGGGATAGGCAGGCAGGCATCAAGTTTGAATCACTTTTGATTTAGAGTTGGAATTAGCTATAAGGACAATATCGTCGCTTGTTGTATATTCTAGCTCAACAACTATCTTCTTACTTCACTTGCTTTCTCTTCTTTTTTTTGCTATGTCACTGTCAAAGAGTTCATTAGATGATAATCAGAATTATCTCTCCGGTTCATACCCATCAGATGAAAAAAAAAAATTACTGTTTTTCACTTTATACACGTCCATTGTATAATCCACAAGTCATAAAGTTTCATACAAATCACATTTCCACCCTTGTATAATTCTCTTTTCTTTTTCAACACATTAAATACATAGAAAATTATATTTTCACCCCTATTCCCATTTTACAATTTAAAATAATAAAAAATCCTTACTATACAGTTCATGCTGTGTTACTATTATTAAGACCTATCTATTAAGTAATTCTACAAACTCGAAGAGTTACAATTGTCATTCGACGTTCAACGCAAATCTAAGGGACTTAACAATTAAAATCTTATTAAACCCTGTCCATTTAGTGCATAAAATAAAATGAGAAACTTGAAGGGTTGTAATTGTAATTTTACATTGAAAGAAACTACAAGAAAATAAAATGAGAAACTTAAAGGGTTGTAATTGTAATTTTACTTTCAAAGAAAAAAAAAAAAGATAAAAGATAAAAAAAAAAAAAAAGATGCTATAATTGTAACCGACAACTCTCTCTTTTTAAATAGTTAATAGATATAAAATTCCATCATCAACTATAGAATTTACATTGTAAGAGCATTTCCAATGCAAATATGCATTTTTGAGTTTCTAAATAGTGACACATCATCATTTCTATTTATTAAGGACCCACTTTTGAAAAAAAAATTAGAGAAATGCATGTTCACATCTCCAATGCAATTATCTAAAGTCAAATATACATCTATTTTATGTCCAATCATAATAAAACAATTATTACACTCTCTCTCATCTTTTATTTTACAATTAAATGAGGTTTAATCTTATTGGTGGAAAGAGTTTAAAGCTTTAATCTTATTGGTGGAAAGAGTTAGAAATACTAGTCAGCATTTTTAGGAGAGTTTCTAAAATTAGAAACTCAACTCCATATTCTCTAACTTTTTTTTGTCCACGTTATCTCCATATTCAACTTAGATAATAGCATTGGAGAGAGTTTTTCTAACTTTTTTAATATCTATCCTATGTGGCACTCCATTTTCTCTAAATGCATAATAGCATTGGAGATGCTCTAAATAGTGATAATACTAGTAGAGAGATTAATGTAATGCAACAGGCTAGAGTTATATGTGAGGGAATGGGGGTGGATGTAGGTCCCCTCAACCCCACACCCATTTTCCAAACACACCCAACCCCCCCCCCCCCCCCCCCCCCAAATGGGGAATGGGGAAATGGGGATGGGGTAGTTTTGGGGGGTGTTCCCCCCATCCCCATTCCCCCATTTTAATTTGGGGTTTTCCCGTTTCCCCATTCCTCCGTTTTCTCTGTATCTGTAAAAATTATATATTAAAAAAATACACAAATGCACAATCTATTAAATTCAAATACAAAATAACATTTCATACAAATTTTAATGAAAACTAAGTTGTTCTTTCATCATAATAACACAAAAAGTGATAAACGTTTTAGGGAAGGAAATAAAAAATATGATTTAGGGTTAGGTTTTAAATTATAAAGATGTATATATAAACATCTTTATATAAATAATAAAAATATTGAAAATAATATATATATATATATATATGTACATATAATATATATATTAATATATTATATTATTTGGGAAAAAATGGGAAATGGGGAAATGGGCACCTACCACCAACCCCATCCCCATTTCCATATTTTTATGGGGGAAATGGAGAAATGGGGATGGGGGCACCAACCCCCAACCCCAACCCCATTTAAATTTAGGGTTAAAAAGCTCCCCCATCCTCTTATTACCCCATTTTCCCTTAAAAAATTTCCCCCAGATAGGGATGGGGGAGCGGGGTTTTAGGCCCCAGGAGAAAATGATCATCCCTACTCAAACTTGGCCAATGTGTGTGCAATATATATATATATATATATATATATATATATATTCATAATTAATTGATTATGTCAACTCCTATGCAGGAAAGTTCATATTTTTCCTGTCACCCGACTTTTTGTTTAGTTATTATCTACATAAACTAGTTACTGTATAGTTGTAGATATATTGTATTGTAATGTATGGGTAAGTGATTGCTGGATTTATTTTTTAGACTTTAGTTCATAAAAAATTGTTGCATCTAGAGGTGGACTTTAGAAAGCATGTACTGAACAAGAAATTAAGTTATTGTTTCCTAATCGACAAACACAATAAACAGGAGAATAGTGATACCGAATTGTGGTGAATAGGTAGTGGGGCAATGTACGTGTTTGGAAAGTTCCATACATAATACATGAGCTTGCATTATTATTATTATTTTTATCTTTGCTTTAAGTAAATCTATTTCAAGTGTGGCCCAAAACTATAGTTTATAAAGTTGAATGGAACATAAGCTTGCATTACTGCTCTCTACATCAATTGGCCCAAAATTATGTTATTCTTCAAATCATTCTATATCTAATATCGCTTTTCATGTGAAAATGATTCCAAGTATCAGATGATATTTGCATTTGTTCAGTTTATATAATAAGTCGTTATAAATATGTTCCTGTTTGAAATCTGCTTGGATAGCTAAGTTTTATGAAATTATAGTTGTAGTCATTGATTTCTTTTCTTTGATTCAAATAAACCTTTGGTTATGAAGATTAACGTACTAATAGGTAGGGATTGTGAAACCCTTGTCGTTTATTTTATTATTATTATTTTTTTTTTTTTTTTATAAATTGGAATGCTGAAATTGACATTTGTAACACAATGTTATCATCTTCACCAACCATACCCGCACTATTACTGCTCCTACATTTTTTATCTTGCACCGAACACGTAAAGAAGTTTCTTTTAGTTTTAATTCCGCTTGTGTATACTGCATGGATCTAGGGGCGGAACCTTGTGGAAGCCTGGGGGCCATGGACCCCCTTACCCATAGAAAAAATAAATTAATAGTTAAAAAAACATAAAAAATAAATATATTTGAATTTCTGCCACCATATTTTCTCATCCACCCCACTTTAATGTAAATTTCTAGGCACCATCAATGATCAATCATTAATATCTTGTCTGTATTATATTGATAAAAATTCACTAGTTATTTGACTTGATCTTGAGAAAAATTCACTAGTTATTTGACTTGATCTTGAGAAAAATCTTCCAGTAATATTTAATAAATAATAGATATCTTCAATATGAAGCACTTCTCTTGTTCTCCGACCAACAAAGCAAACAAAGATTTGACATTTTTTTTTGTATTCGAAATCTGGAGACAGGTTATGTTTTTTCTCTTCCAGGTAAAGTTTTTTCTCTTCAAGAGATTTTATTTTATTAATTATTTTTATGGTGCAATTAGTATGTTATAGCTTGGAATTGAGGTAAATAATTTAGATACAATCTTAAAGGGAAAAAATGCCAGCTATTTTATTGACTTGCTGGATAATATCTATTGGCTTAGGATTATGTGATTGCATTGATATATTACTAAGGATAGCAGTTCCACCCGAACCCACATGCATCAAACTAAATCCGAACCGTCACATTCGAGTCTGAATTTTGCTAATTGGGTTTGTGGATAGGTTTAGGTGTTAAGTCAAACCTAAAGTGGGCTCAGGAGATCCAAACTCACTTTATTTTGTTTTAAATATAATAAATATTATTTTAAAAGAAATTCATATCTTCAAAACGATGTTACGAGCAAATTAGAAATCTAAACCCAAATCGATACCATATTAAGTTAATAATAAAATATTAGGTAATGTTATCAAGTGCTCTAAGGGCATAATTTAAAACCATAAAATTTATTTTTATACAATAAATACAGTATTTGACGTTCCTATAAAAGTATTTTTTATGGTTTTAATATATATTATAAAGACATAGATTAACACTACCCTATAGTATTATTTTCAATCATTTTTGTATAATTTTACAAATTTGTCTTTCAGACAAAGCCCTCGAGGATGAAACTAATTTTACAGGTTTAAGGGTAGGTATGGATGAAGCCAAAACCTATGGGTAGAAACTCAAACCCGAACATACTTAATTTCACAGATTTAGTTTTGGATTTAGCATAACCTGCTCGAACCCCACCATAGTCATCCTTATATGCGACTCCCAAACTTTAGAAAAATTATCGGTATTTGATATGTTAATGTGTTAATCGGTACACCGGTTTGTTTGTTTATAGGGATCTATAATGTAACTTTAACTCTTGTCAATGTGGTGTGACTCTCTAAAAGGAAACTTTACCACCATGGTTCAAAGTCCATGGCATGTATGTATATATATATATATATATATATTTATTGTCCAACCTTAAGTGTGGGTGCCCTCTCCTCATTTGTGGGAATAATAATCCGGACTGTGCTAGTAGAGTCTAACTCTCGCAAGGTCCCGGTAGTTTTTTAATAAAAACAATAATAAAAACTTAACACCGAAGATGAGAACACCAAATTCATTTAATACAAACTTTTTATTGAAAGGTGGGTGCAGTTAGAAATATTCTTGCGTGTACTTAGTATCGCCCGCAGGCAGGTACATTAAAGTATTAAACAGCTTTGTTATATTTTTTCAAATTAACGAAATACTGAAAACAAAATAGAATGGAGTATCAATAATTCAATACATTAATTATTTTCTTTATAAGTTTATATTTTGTTACCTGATAAAAATAAAAAATAAATAAAAAATCAGATAAGTTTAATGCATCTGAGTTCTATTAAATATAAATTTCAATGTTATCGAAGATATTTATAAAATCAATAAAGTTTCAATCAGTAATAATTTGGGATGTCAAAAATATCCATAAACAAGACCTTCGTCATTTGGGTCGAGATGGGGCTTTCCTCCTGGGTCGTTATTTTCTAATTATGTTTTATACTTTTATGTAATTTTATTTTTTTAAATGATGAAGTGAAAGACTAATTTCATTCATATATGTTAACATAGTATTATATAATATGAGAAAATATAATGCAAGTCAAGTACTAATAAAATTAGAAATTTCAACTTTTTTTTTTTGTTTTTTTAGCACAACAGAACAAACCACTCTACACACCCAAACATGCATCAGCAAGAATAAAAGAACTAGCACAGGAAGGGTAATCCTCCAACCAAAATCTATCCTCATCACAAGAGAGGGCAAATTTTGCTAAGCAATGAGCAACTTTGTTCGTCAACTTAGGGACGAAACTCATAAAACCACACTGTATCTGACTTAATAGATTTTTGATGTCAGAAATAATAATACCAACTTCAGAACACAAGTCCGCAGCTCCATCAATCCATCCACCACCACCGCTGCGTCTGTTTCAACCACAATCGGATTCAGACTAGAGTCAATGGCCAGCTGAATGCCACACAAAATCGCTATTGCTTCGGCAATATGGGCCTGGAAAGTTGCCACCATTTTTTAAGAGCTGGCAGCCATGACTAGCCCCTCAACATTTCTAATCACCGCACCACAACCCACCAAACAACCTGCACGATCAATAGCCGCGTCACAATTAATTTTATAGTAAAACCGATTGGGTGGCTTCTAGATTTTGCTTTGCACAACAGATTGGCCAGCATCAACAGACACCACAGAGGCAGCAGAGTAATCTCTAAGAAAATGGTGAGCCCATTCAAGATTATTGATTCCAGCATCACATTTAGACCTATGAACACGCACATTTCTGATGTACCAATTTCTCCACAAGACCACACAAAGCAACCCCATATTTTCATAATTAAGATGATGAAAACAATCAAGAATAAACTCAAGAAAATATACAGCTCCTCCAGAACACCTCCCATTAACAGAAGGCCACAACAAACAATCTACCTTAAGAAGACGACACACCCAAAGGGCATGCAAAATTGACTCATTCTTACATTTACACAAGGGGCACCTCGGATCAACATGCATTTTCCTTCTAGACAGGCACTCATTAGTTGGAAGAAAATTATTGCAAGCCCTCCACACAAATAGTTTAACTTTAGCGGGCAAAGAAAGTTTCCACAAGCCTTTCCAAAAAGTCCTCAACGAACTAGAACCACCTCCCTCTCCAGACAGTCCAGGATCTGACAAAAGAGAACAACCCACCTTATAACCACTTTTGACAGTATAGCTACCCATTTTATCAAAGTGCCATAGGAGTGAGTCTTCCTGCAAACTCCTACGGATGTTTCAAATTTCAAATCAATTAAAACTATTTTCTTTTTTTTTTTTTATAAAAAGAATTAAATCTAATGTGTATTACTTCAACAAGAATCATTTTTTAGTTGTTTAAAAAAAATAAAAAATTATTAAGTGGCTGGAATTTTGTAAATAATTTGGTTTACAAGAATGGGGCCATCCGAGCCATCGCCTCCTCTAAAGGAGAAAAACTTGGGTGCATCCGATGCACCACACTGGAATTTGATGGTGGTGCATCGGATCCACTCAATGAGTGACACGTGTCACATCAAATTTCATTTTTCCCACCACTTTAGTTTTTCTATCCTTCTTCCTCATCTATCAGAAGCTTCTCTCTCTCATTTTAAGACCACTATTAAGCATCGCCGACCGTCGGCCGCCGAAGCAAGTGAAGCCACACCACCCACACCGAAACATTCGTAGGGTTCTGACCGTCATAACCCAAGTGTCTGTTTTCGGATTCGGGCTGTGTGGAGAGAGAAACGAATCCAAATCCAAACCGTCATCGAACCTTCATCATCAGATCTGCACTAATTCGTCACAAATTGGACGAAACCGATCGCTCCAACGAACTCAGCGTCATCAAATCTTTCAGATCCGACTATCTTCGGAGTCAAATGGCTCCGGCGAAAGAGCACCGGTGATGGTTCAGTGTGTATGCGTGAAAAAATGGGAGAGAGAGAAACTGATTGATAGTGAAGAAGAAGGGAGAAGATGAGAGAAGATGAGGTAGAGGAAAAATAAAATTAGAATAATACGTGTTAATTAGTGAATGGATCCGATGCACCACCATCAGATTCCAGTGTGGTGCATCAAATGCACCCAAATTTTTCTCCTTCTAGAGAGGGAATCCCTGTCCTACCATGTAATAAAGTTGGGATCGATTTTTCTTTTTGTTTTTTTTTGGAGGGGAGGATTTTTCTACTTTAATCCGAACAAGTTCAAACTCGCCGTTGACATCCCTACATAATTTAAGTCACCACAGATGCTATAAAAAAAAATGATATTAATTAATTATCCATGTTGAACCATCAGTCATCAAAAGAGTTACGAACATGTGATTGAATAGAAGGACCACAGTGCAAATGATGTAATGCATATTTTATATATATTTGCATAGTGGTCTTTCAATGATTAATGGTCCGACTGACAACATAGATAATTAATTTCTTACTGATTTGAACTAACAGTATCATGTCATCAGGGGCCTACAATATTTCAGAGAATTTAATTATCATTTACTGTACCGTAAATCAAATAAAATGCTAGTAAATGACAGTTTAGATGCCTTTTATATATATATATATATATATAAAAAATTGAGGAACAATACTTAATACTGATTCGTCAGTACCCAAAATACTGACCTTACCTATAGAAGTGTATGTAATATTTTTTCTTTTACTTTTTACATTTATCTTATAAATTTGCGACGTATTACACTCCCTGTTACGATCACGTTTTTTAAAAAATAAAAACAATTTGTTTTTAGTTTAAATTTGAATAAGTTGTTAACCGATAGAATACTTATCCTATTTTTAATCTCTACTATTATTATTTGAATTTCATATATCTGTCCTATAAATAGGACTTACTATCAATGAATTAAAGTATGAGATAAAATCTATCTAATATGTGTTAGTATTTCTAACATATTTGGAGGTTCTGGTTTCCCTCGAAGCAAACCAACATTTTATTTTTTGTTATCAAATCGTGCTCGTATCACTTCCATTGATTGGATCAGTATTTTAGATACTAACAGGTAAATACCCGACTATTATTCATAACTGAGGGCCTTCCATAGAATTTTTTAGAATCCAAAGATTAACACTCATCAATTAGTTATTGTAATTGGAATCATTAATGTGGATCAAATAAACACTAGAAAATGTCAAGTCAATATTGTTAATTAATGACTAAACAACAGGGTACCTGCTGCTTTCTGATAATGATATAATTAAGTATCATTTATGGACCAACTACATAGCAAATATTAGGTTACTGTTAATGACTAAACATTAAAGATGCCTGGTTGTGAAATCGACCTTCAAAAAGCTTCAATGTCATATTCCACTATGGCATATTATTTGCTACGTGACGATTCTCATAAAATCATGTTCTATTTGTTATTTACACTACGTTGACATGTACACTTAGCTTTTTTGTATTCCTTTCGATTTTATGTCACTATTGAGTCTTTACTTTCCAAGCATTCTTCAATTTATCAAATTCAAACACATTTTTTGTGTTTGTCTTTGATAAAAAAAGGCCTATATGGACCACAAAATTGACTAGTGAACTGCCCTGCAAAATTTTCTGTAACGCAAGAAAAAGAAAAATTGATAGTTGGCTTTTTAGATGCCAAATCATGGATATGATTACAAAATAAAATGCCAAATCATGAATATGATTACAAAATAAAATAAGATTCTTCAGTCTCCACCAAAAAAATAATTACGTATACATTAATCTCATGATATAGAAAATAGATTTGATAGATAGATAGGTGAGTTTGTGATTTGAATTTAACCTGGACCTGGTTTGTGGGGGCTCCATGGTGTTTGTTTTTAGTAGAATTAGCAAGTCATCAAAGTGTATACGTCTTTTTGTTTGTTTTTAGTAGAATTAGCAAGTCGCAGCTAATATGATTCTGATTTTGGTCTCAATCTGGTTTCTTGGTAACTTCATTTTTCGTATGACGTCATCTCTGACGAATTGAATATTCATATTGAGATTTTCAATCAAATTTTTTTTTCTTTTTTTTCTTTTTTTTACATTTTTTAATGTATAGGGTATTTTTTGGAATAATAAAAATGGTATTATTAAAATAAAAATAATAAATTAAGCATAAGATATTGTGATAATGTGATTTAGGAGACTAGGACTTTTCAGCCTACTCATTTTTATGGTAGGGACTAGGGAGTCTATATTCTTGGCTTCTTGCTGTGTATTCTTTTTGTTATATTATATTATTATTTAATAAATATTAAAATATTAAAAAAATTAGTTAATTCAGAGATATTTGAACCTTCACACATAACAGATGGTAGGAGATTTTTGTGTGATTACGAGGGAAAAAAAATATCTATACACGTAATTATATCAAATACTGTATTACAAATATTTATGCAATTTGTTAAAAATAAAAATTATTAACTTTTTTCTTAAGACTCCAAATATCAAATTATAATTATATTTAATTTTAAAAAATGTTCACATATGATTTCTTATTGAAAAATAAATGGAAATATTATATTTATTTTTAATGATAAAAAACTATATTAGTATTTTAAATGCATCAAATCAAAAATATATATTTTAAAATAATAAGTATAAATATATAATTCAATTCGTATGACGTCATCCCTGACCGAATTGAATACTCATTTTGAGATTTTCAATCAATTTTTTTTTTTTTTTTTTTTAAAAGAGATTTGATTGAAAATATTTTAAATCTAAAGACTAATTGTTCATATAATTACATTTAGGGGTGGACGTAGATCGGTTCAATTCGGTTTTGAAAAAAGAACCATATTGAACTAAAAAAAACCATATTAAACCGATATATATTCGGTTTTTGAAAATGTGATTCGGTTTGAACCGTTTTGAACCTGAAAATCGAATTGAACTAAACACATTTATCTCAGTTCAGTTTGGTTTAATTCAGTTTTGGACACTCATGTTGAGATTTTCAATCAAAAATTTTTTTTTTTTTTTTTAAAGAGATTTTATTGAAAATCTTTTGAGTCTAAAGACTAGTTGTTCATATACTTGCAGGGTATGGATCGGTTCGGTTCGGTTTTGATAAAAACTATATTGAACCGATATATATTCGGTTTTTGAAAATGTAAATCGATCTGAACCGTTTTGAACCTGAAAACTGAATTGAACCGAACACCTTTATCTTGGTTCAGTTCAGTTCAGTTTTGGGCCTATTGGGCTTTGAAAGTTTTTTTATGAGTGACAATGTTTTCACCCTTCTAAAACTGTATGTACACCTCAAATTAGTAAAATTTTAAATTTCCAATATTGCCCTTAAATAAAACTATTAAAAGAATTATAAATACGGTCAATCAATCATATTAATATAATAATTTAACATTTTTTACATGTAGAATATATTTCGATTGATATATTTACCATTTTTTTTCAAGAATTTACGAGATATTTTATCCGGACGATGAAAAAGATAAATAGATATTAGAAAGCTCTACAGTAAATTTTAAATTTTATTCACAATGATATCTACAGTTGAGTTTTTAGGGAGTAAAGTAAAAATACAAAGCTGATAATGATAAATAACAGACCTACAGAGATAAAGAGAGCATTCTTTGCCCATCAAAGGTATTGAGCAATCCAAGAGTTTTTTTGTGAAAGGCATTGTTTTACTTTGTAGAGAGGAAGAGCACTGAAATAAAGGTCATATAGTTTAAATAAAACAATGATTATTTAAATTAAATTATCAAATAACTATTATAAAATAGTTTTAAATATTAAAAACCATACAGTTAAATTAAAAATAAGTTAAAATAAATAAATAAATAAAAAGCAAGGAGGCGTGTACTGTTGGGATCCTCCTGCCATGCTTTTAATTTTAATTATTTTATAATTTATTAGTTTATAACAGTTAATCAAAAACTAAAAGAAATGATGTTTTTGGTAATACGTGGGTGTCCTTACAATTTATAACATTTATAAAAAATTAATGAGGTATAAATACAAAAAAGGGTGTACATACGATTTTCCAGAAGTGTAAATATCGTCACTCTTTTTTTAATATGTTTTTTTTATTGTTTGGGCCTTTAAGTTTTTTTTTTGGGTATTTAGGCTTAAAGTTATTAAGAAAACATAATACGTAAAAATAATTTAAACAAAATGCAACCCAATTTTTAATTCAAATCTAAAATTTCAATTATATTCAGTTTACACAGTCAATTAAAATATAAAATCTTCATAACTTCTGTAAAATAGAATTCAAAAAATATAGTACATAATGTAATCAAAAATAAAACATCATCAACAAACAGTCAATAAAAAATTGAACATTATAAAATAATTAATTAAGACAATTTGGTTTATTCGTTTCGATTCGATTTTATATGTTCAAAACTGAAACCGAACCGAATTCAATTTGATTTTTAAATTTCAAATCGATTTAAACCGAATAGAAGTTATGAACTGAACCAAATATCTTTTTTCGATTCAATTCAATTTGGTTTCGGTATTTGTGCCCACCCCTAATTGCATTCTTATAATATTTTGAAATTATATGAGGTCTTATGTCGTTATATAGAAATGATTTTTTTTTTATTTACATTTTTTAATGTATAGGGGATTTTTTGGAATAATAAAAATATATTATTAAAATAATAATAATAATAATAATATTATTAATAAATTAAGCATAAGATATTGTGATCTAGGACTTTTCAGCCTACTCATTTTTGTGGTAGGGACTAGGGAGTCTATATTTTTCAGCCTACTCATTTTTGTGATAGGGACTAGGGAGTCTATATTCTTGCTGTGTATTCTTTTTGTTTATATTATTATTTAATATATTAATAAATTAAAAAATTAGTTAATTTAAAGACATTCGAACATTTCACGCATAAAGAATGGTAGGAGATTTTTGTGTGATTACGAGGGGAAAAAATATTTATACAAGCAATTATATCAAATATTATAGATGTTTATGCAATTTATAAAAATAAAAATTGTTAGCTTGTGTCTTAAGACTCTGAATATCAAATTATAATTATATTTAATTTTAAGAAATGTTCATATATGATTTCTTATTGAAAAATAAATAGAAATATTATATTTATTTTTAATGATAAGAAATTATATTAGTATTTTACAAGCATCATATCAAATATATATATATTTTAAAATAATAAATATAAATTATTTATTTATGCATCCTAAGAAAATTAAAATACATATTTGGTAAAATTTTGGAAAATTTTTAGATTTGAGAACCATTTTTTCTTATATTTCCCTGTTTTTAAATGTTTTATCTTTAAAAAACCAAAAAAAATTAGTTTTTGTATACGAAATTTTTTTTTTTTTTCTATAAATTTATTTTAATGTTTTCACCATCCATACAAAAAATTAAATCAAGATTCAATATATTCTATGCAATTTGATCAAATATGCTTAAAGTGTGCATCGTAAAAAGTCTTTATTGAAAAATTACTTTATACATATTGGTATTGATATTTAAAAATATAAATTTTACTTTTGTTTTATCTATTCAATAATATCTTTATATATATTGGTATTGATATTTAAAAATATAAATTTTACTTTTGTTTTATCTATTCAATAATATCTATTTCAAAAAAAAAAAAAAAAAAAAATTCAAAATTGGATAAGATGAAGTTGGGATAATGGTAGGAGCATCTCCAATGCTAATGTGGGTTGTGAAAAAAATTAGATACCACATATGATGGATATCCATTTTGTTAAAAAATTCATCTCCAATACAGCCTCTTCAGTATAACTTTAAGCTGATGTGGTAACTTTTTTTTTAGAAGCTGTCAACATAACTCTTTGATTTCAGACAGTCTGTTGGACAACCGTCTTATTGGTTCAGTCAGCAACTACTCTTATTTTTTACCTTATTTTATTCAACAATTCAAAAGTATATTTAAGGAGGCCAATAATAAATTGACACGTCATTAAAAACATATATTTTACAAGTGAAGCATTGGAGACCACTTTTTTATTTGGATGTTTATCAAGTTTAGTTACATGCCACATATGAAACAATTAACTTGACAATATTGACATATTACCATTTTTTTAAATGTAAGTCATATTGCCATCGGAGATGCTCTAATTTTATTATATTCAAAAAGTTATGAGTTTAAGTTATACCCCAATCCCGAAATATTATAATAATAATTAAAAGAAAACTTTAAAAACAATCATTTTCTAGATGTTAAGAAAAAAAATATTTTTGGGATTTTTTTTTTTGTTGAAAATAACTAGTCTCTTGCTTACTTTATTCATTTTTTTTATAAAAAAAAAAATTATGTATATTCAACATATATATACATATATACAATTTTTCTATTATCAGTTCGTCCTGATATAAAATATATCAAGACGAAGAATGTGGATTATTAAGTATGCATACTTTGACTCAAAACTTTTTCATAATATATAGTTTATATTCTTTATTTTAATATAAAATATATCGGAATGAACGGATAATAGAAAGATTATATATATATAATTATATAAAAGGACTGTCGACTACCGCAAGTAGAAGAGTATAGAAGAGAAATTTTGGACACAGAGTGATATAAGTGTTTGATTAGATTCGAATATCCACCGCAACCAAAATAAAAAGCGGTGCACACTGCATAGCATTTGGAACAAATAATGAAGAAGCACGTGAAAGGCATTTTAGGATGAGGTCAGAGTTTGACCTGCTCACCTACCTCTATAATTATATATTGGAAATTGGATTCTCCCAATCTCAGTCCTCACGTACGGACTCACATATCAATGTATCGCCCATCCATATATCCACCGCCTTCAAGGCTAACATTATAGTTGCGACTTGCAATTTGCGAATAGGGTTGTCAAAAATTCTCACAGACACGGGCGAATTCAAGAAAAAATTACCGTCTGGATTAAATTATAGATATATATATATATATTTTGAGTATGCACAAAAATAAAAGTCAATTCCTTAGTTATCAAAAGTCTTAGTTACCGATAGTTTGATTTATTTACTTTTATTTAGACAGTATATTATAATTCTTAATTAATAACTCATATATTCTTACACTAAATTTATTAAATTTAGTGTGTACTGTAAAAAAAAACCTTATTATTTTATTCTTTAATGTAGACAAATATATATAATGAAGTGCAAGACCTGCTACCTGTTGATTAAGAATAATTTTTTTATATATAATTCTTGATGAAAGTATTTGTTTATTTTTTTTTAATAATAAGATGATACCAATTCAATAATGAACTACTTAGAATATAAAATAAATTGTAAAATTTATACATAAACAATTGTTTAAACTTGTGGTTAAAAAAATTATTTAAACTTGCAAATAACTTAATTCCATAATATTAGAAGTCATAATATTATGTATATTCTTATAACTTACTTTGAAAAACAAAATAGTTACATGGTACTAAGTAGACAAAATATCATATTAGTGTAATATTATTAAACCTTAGGGGTTTTATGTAATTATATATTTATGTATTATTTTTTTTTCCTGAAGGGCTACCCGAGCAAAGATACCCGTTTGGGGAATGAGGATGAATATAGGTCCCCCCATCTCCATCCTCATTTCCCAGACCCTTCTCCCATCCACCCCCTATGTTTTCTGAAGACAGTAGTCAATAGTCAGGGTACTAATTTTTATTTATTTTTTATTTTAGAGTTAATTCCAATGCTAATTACGTGCTGTAAATATATATATATATATATATATTGATAACAGGGTACGGGGACAGAGCGGGGCGAGGACTTGAAATCTCATAACTATATCGAAATTAAATCAGGTATTAAAAAAAGTACCGACCCCATACCGTAACTTAATTGGTACGGTTAAACCCGTCCCTAATGGTTCAGGTCCTCACGGATCCTCGGACCAATTGATAATTTTGACAGCCGTAAGTAGAACATCAACCTCAATGAGGACAATAGTCAATAATGGATATCTATTCCGATTTCTAAGTCACTATAAACAAAAAGAAGCGGGTAAGTTTTAATTTTTTATTTATTGATAATATCTATTAATTTGGTACAAGTTATTTTTTTTTTGAAAGCTTTTGCCATTGGTAGGATTCGAGCCGCTAACCTGGAAGTCATTTACCCAAACCTCAAAGCTCGTTTATCTACAAACTGAGCTACACTCTTGTTGAGAGGTAAGTTTTAAGATTATTTATACTTTTTTTTTTAAATTTTTTTTAATTTTTTTATTTTTAAGTATTATACTATAATATAAATTTGGAGTTTTTTTTTAGGAGAGGGGAATGACTCGAACCCGTAACCTCGTGGTATAGGAATTTTCCACCGGATCAACCTTATTTCGTCGTATTATATATATACATACATATATATATATATATATATATATATATATATGTTATTGTCTTTTTAAGTAATATTAGGTACGTAACTCAATCAATACATGTCTAAACTTATATCATAATTATATATTTGGATACAAATTAGGTTATCTAACATTATTGATATTCGTTTTATCAAATTTAAATAACTTGCGTTTTTGTTAAAAAAAAGAAAAGAAAATAATGGAATTAACTTGTCACTCCTGTTTTTTAATTTAAAAAGTATAGAAAAACATATCATTAACAAAAATGAAAATTGTTATGCATTGTGGTAGCCAAAAATGGCCCATAAGCCCAACACATGCAAACCCAGAGCTTCATGATATTGAGACCTAACTAGGCCCGTTATACCGGGTCAACCCAAAACCCTTATCAGTCTTAACTGACCAAGTAAGAATAGTTACCAACTTGGTAAACAAGCTGCGCAACGTGGAGAGTATCTTTTCAGAGATCTCTCTTACGATTCAAACTTGAAATGAACGTTGAAGGAGATTTTTAGTGCTTATAAAAGAAACTTCACTGGCCTTAAAGTGGGAGGAGAAAAAAACGCTCTGAAAAGCTTAAGATTAGCATGCTGAAACTCTGTATAAGAATTCTGGTAGCCGGAATTCAACCGATTTGATCATTACGATCTGATTGCTCAGCCCAAGCGTATCTAAGGCTAAGATTCTAATCCCCATCTCCATCTCCATCATTCTCTATGTTTATGTTATCTGTTCTTGTTTTCTTGTAGGTTCAACGAAGAAGATAACTGTGTAAGGTCGATCGACTATCCACCTTTACAAGTTTATTCCCAAACTATATTTCCTAGTCAACCGGTTCAATAGAAGTTGTCTTGGGCCTAATTCAACCCGATCCGATCCACATCAACCGTAGTTCGACCACCTATAGTTTGACACCCACCGTGGGGCCTATCACAATGTTACTAAAAAGCTAGTCGAACCTATCAATATGTTTAAAGGTGGAAACCCCCCGCCGTCGAAAAACATATTGCGACGTTGACTGCATAAATGACCGCAAACGCTGCGAAATTACTAGCACTTGAAGCTGAAAATGCTGTGATCCGAGCGACTAATGTCGAATTACGAGCCGTTCTCGACGGCGTGTTACCTGATAGTGAAACAACTGGCAGCCAATTCTAGTTCTCAACGATGAACAAGAGGTCGATCAAACAGCTCCGGACGACCCAATCGGACAAGTAAGGACAGACGCAAATCCCAATTTCGGTCAGAATCAACAAACACCTCAGACAACCTGAGTCGAAATCGACCTCAATAATCTACCAATCCGAAACGAGAAAGAACAGGATCCAGTTGCAAGCCAATTATCGGATAACGTCTTAAAAACACCCATGTCGATCCAGTAGACACCAGGTTTGGTAAAACCCGGATCCGATTTACCTGTATCTATTAATAACGAATTCTCTCGCATGTTCACAAAAATGGAAGCACCTATACATAGGATTCCAGGGGTACCAGCTCCGATAAGGAAAAGCATAGCAAACAGCTTCACCGACTCGCCCTTTATAGACGACATAGCTCTGGTCGAAATGCCCAGGAAGTTCAATTTTCCAAACATGAAGTAGTACGAAGGAATGATCGACCCAGACGACCACATCGCGCAATACAAGCAAAGGATGTTCATTGCAGCAATTCCACGTGACCTACGAGAAGCATGCATGTGCAAAGCATTCGGATCCAGTCCTAACGGTCCAGCTCTGCAATGGTATACTAATTTGCCTAACAATTCAATTGATTCTTTTGCACATCTCACAGATACATTCGTGGAGCAATTTGCAAGCAGTCAAAAGCTTGAGAAACAGTCGGACGACTTCTATACAATCACACAAAGGCATGGCGAAAACCTGAGGACATATGTCGGACGTTTCAACAGGGAAAAAGTGCAGATCTCTCACTGCAATCAAGCGACAGCCATTTATGCCTTTAGAAAAGGCCTCAGGTTTGATTCTGACCTCTACAAAGAGCCTACCAAATATCCATGCAGGACAATGGAAGATGTGTTAGCCAAAGCATGAGCCCAAATCAAATGGGAAGAAGACGAAGCCAATTTTGTAGGTAAGATCAACAATTATACAAGCTGCAAAAACGACCGAGTTGATAGAAGATCGAACGACAGAAGGTTAGAACCCAATCCAACAAGTAACAGACGGAACGCATAACCCCGGCAAGAGAATTCGAATGGTGATCGACCATATGGCCAAAATTATCCAAAGATGAGTCAATCACGTGTTGAAGCCCCAGAATACAATCTAAGCATCAAGCCAGTCGACCTCGTGGTAGTAATGAAAGAAATGGGCAAGACCATCAAATGGCCACGGAAGATGAATGTGCCATCAGAATATCGGGATGCAAAAGTAAGATGCGAATTCTACGAAGACCATGGCCATCGAATAGAAGATTGTGTCGCCATCAAGCTAGAGGTCGCAGAACTTCTCAAATGAGGACATTTACATGAGTTCTTGATGGATAAGGGAAAGCAAACTCTCGTTTGACGCGACGATAAAAGGCAAGCAATCAACAACGACAGTCCTCCAGAACCACCACGACAAGATCGAGTGATCAATTACATCGCAGGAGGATCTGAAGTTAGTGGTGTCTGTTATTCTGTAGCGAAAAGGCAGACGCGATAAGTGTCAAACACGGAGGTTCAACCTAACCGAGAACACCCTTCAAGGGTCGATGAAACCATTACCTTCAAGTCGACCGACAAATCAGATTTGTTTTCTCCACACCATGATGCACTTGTTATCTCATTACATATTGCAAATTGTTTAACAAAACGTATATTAATAGATACTGGCGGTTCATGTAACATTCTATTTAAAAGTGCTTTACGCGAAATGTAGGTCGACGAATCCAAACCCAGTCGTCGAACGACAATGCTAACCGGCTTCAGTGGAGAACGAAAAGTACTCTAGGCGAAATCGTACTACCAGTCTACGTGGAAGGAGTGAACCTTTATATCTATTTCCTAGTGCTCGACTGCCAATCTCTATACAACACAATCTTAGGCAGGCCTTGGATACACGAGATGAAGGCAATCCTGTCGACCTACCATCAGATTATCAAATTCCCAACAAAATGGGGAGTACGAGAAATAAAGGGTAAACAGAGGGCAGCCAGGGAATGCTACCAAAATGCCATGAAGAAAAAGAAAGAATTATTATAGCAATTACAGAAAGCTGACGTCGAGTTGACCCAAAATATGCCAAAGACGGAAGAGCTCGATGAAATATCAATAGATCCTGAACGACCAGAATGCAAAGTCTTCATTGGATCCAGACTACCAAAGGAGATCTGCGAGCAATTGATTGATTTCTTGAAGGAATGACGAAGCAGCTTTGCTTGGTCTCATTTAGATATGGTCGAAATCGACCCAGAGGTAATGGTTCATAAATTGTAGGTAGACCTCGACCATCAACCTGTGAAACAAAAGCGAAGGAAATTTGCTCCGGAAAGAAACAAAGTGATCGACGAGGAGATTCAGAAACTGTTTGACATCGGATCAGTTAAAGAAGTGAAGTACCCGAACGGGCTGGCAAGCGTTGTAGTCGTCAAGAAAAAGAACGAAAAATGGTGCGTTTGTATCAACTTCACAAATCTCAACAAGGCATGTCCTAAAGACTCGTTCCCACTTCCCCACATTGACATGATCGTCGACGCTACAGTAGGACACAAACTACTCAGCTTCATGGACGCTTATTCGGGCTATAATCAAATCTTGATGCATCCCGGCGACCAAGAGAAAACAACATTCATAACAGAGTGAGGTACTTTTTGCTACAAAGTAATGCCTTTTGGTTTAAAAAATACAGATGCAACTTACCAATGTTTGGTCAATAAGATGTTCACCGACATGCTTAAGACGACAATAGAAGTATATATCGACAACATGTTGGTCAAGTCACTGATAACTCAACAACACATCAAGCACCTACGGCAGTCGTTCAACGTCCTCGACAAGTACGGTATGAAACTAAATCCTACGAAGTGTTCTTTTAGTGTATCTTCAGGGAATTTTTTAGGCTACTTGGTCTCCCAAAGAGGTGTCGAAGCCAACCCAGACCAAATTCAATCAATACAAGGAAACGAATCGCCCAGATACGTCAAAGATGTACAAAGACTCACAGGTCAAGTTGCAGCTTTGAACAGATTCATCTCCAAGTCGTCTGAACGATGTCATCCATTCTTCGACACGTTAAGGAAAAACAAAGCATTCGAATGGAACGACAACTGCAAGAGAGCACTACAAGACCTGAAAAACTATCTAACGTCACCACAATTACTGTCGAAACCCAAAGATGATGAAACACTACTCGTATACTTAGCAGTATCCAACACGGCTGTAAGTGCTGTTTTAATCAAGGAGGAAGATAACATTCAACACCGGGTATACTATGTGAGCAAGGCACTTCTCGACGTGAAAACGCAATACAGTCAACTGGAGAAACTGGTGTTAGTACTCTTCGTCGCAGTGCGAAAACTGAGACCATACTTCCAATGCCATTCGATTAAGGTATTAACTGCTTATCCACTTAAGAATGTATTGCATAAACCAGAACTTTCAGGTCGAATGACGAAATAGGTGGTCGAACTAAGTGAACATGACATCAGTTTCCATCCACAGATAGCAATGAAATCTCAGGTATTTACAGATTTTGTCGCAAATTTTACTGCTCTTGAGAATGTGCAGGTGGAACAGGAATTAATAGCCCTAACGGATAGTGCAACGACACAAAAATGGACGTTGTCGATCGACGGATCCAGTAACATTAGAGGTAGTGGACTAAGTCTGGTACTAAAATCCCCTGGAATAATCGATCCACTGCAATTTTCATGCAACAAATAATGAAGCCGAGTATGAAGCCCTAATCGTCGGGCTCGACCTCGTAAAAAGTTTGAATATCAAGAAAATCCAGGTCCAAATCGACTCGCAATTAGTCGTTCGACAGATGAATGGTTCATACGAAGCCAGAGATCAGAGAAGGACAACATATTTGACAAAGGCAAAACAGCTTCAGTCTACATTCGATGAATTCAATATCCAGCAGATTCCAAGGTCAAAGAATTCTCTAGCCGATGCATTGGCAAGCCTTAGGTCGACAACGACGAACGACTTGAAATCAATTCCCGTCGTTCATCTTATGTCTCCATCCATACAGGAAACATAATATACTACCTTCAAGCCAACATTCTACTTGGGGACAAGTCCGAAGCTAAAAAGATCAAAGCAAAGGCTGCAAAGTTCTGCATCATATATGGTAAGCTATATAAAAGATCATTTACGGTACCCTACTTGAGATGCATAACCTCGCGAGAGGCATACGATGTCCTAAAGAGTCTACATTACAAAGAATGCGGAAACCATTCTAGCGCTCGAAGTGTGTCGAACAGAGCCATCACAACGGGATATTACTGGCTGACAATGCGTACTGATTCGTAAAACCATGTGAAATCATGCGACAAGTGCCAAAGATTTGCATCTGTATCACATCTCCCACCAGGTATGTTGAATTCGATATCAGCCCCTTGGTCTTTTATGAAATGGGGAATGGATATTGTAGGCAAGCTCTCTGAAGCACCAGGAGGCGTCGTCTTCATACTGGTAATGATAGACTATTTCACCAAATAGGTCGAGGTCGGAGCTTTCCAGTAAGTCCGCAACATCGAGGTACGCAATTTTGTATGGAAAAATATTATCTATAGGTTCGGTGTCCCGTGGGAAATAATAACCGACAATGGATCCCAATTTATATCATACGACCTCAAGAATTTCTGCGACAAGTATGGAATAAAACTCAGCTTCTCAATACCACGTTATCCCCAAGTCAACGGACAGGCGGAGTCGACAAACAAAACGATAGTCAACACATTCAAGAAGCGCTTAGAGGCAAAAAAAGGCGAATGGGCAGAGAAACTCCCAGAGATACTATGGTCGTACAGGACTACACCCCGTCGATCAACGGGTGAAATGCCTTTCTCACTCGTATATGGCTCGGAAGCAGTAATCTCGATCGAAACAAGACTTCCAACTGCACAGAGCAAAAGCCCAAATGAAGAGCAGAATAGCTTAGAGTTGAACTTCGAATTAGATCATCTGGACAAACGACAAGAACGAGCCGAAATACGAATACAGTTCTATCAGCAACAAGTCGCATGACACTATAATAAGAAAGTGCGAATCATGACATTCAAGATTAACGATTGGGTTCTACGACGCGTCTTCCAAAATACAAGGGGAGAAGGAGCGGGTAAGTTAGGACCAACATGGGAAGGCCCATACCAAATTACTGATATTAAAGGGCGAGGAGCATACAAGTTGCGAGGAGTCGACGGCCGAGAAGTGTACAACAGCTGGAACGCTCTGCATCTAAAAATGTATCATTTCTAAACTTATTTCAATATATTTTGTTTTTTTTTTGTTTTTATCATTTACTAACAATTCTACCTCGGGAAGCAGTGATGAAAACTTATTACAATTAAGTGTAAACTGAGCTCATCAAAAAATAACTTTCTTATAAATAAGATGTCGACATCGACAGTTAATATATTTGCAACTGCGATTTGTTCTGCAACGACGCTAGCACAACTATCAAGATTTCATTCGACATTACATATTAAGAGGGGGACATACTGGGGACAAACTCACCAAATCGACCATGAAACGCATGTACGCGATTATTACTATGTAAATGAAGGTCTTATCGACCGAAAAACGCATGTAAGCTATTATTTCGATATAAATGAAGGTCTTGTCGACCATGAAACACACGTATGCGATTATTTCTATGTAAATAAAGGTCTTGTCAATCGTGAAACGCACGTACACGATTATTTCTATGTAAATAAAGGTCTTGTCTACCGTGAAACACATATACACGATTATTTCTATGTAAATAAAGGTCTTGTCTACCGTGAAACACATATACACGATTGTTTCTATGTAAATGAAGGTCTTGTCGACCATGAAACGCATGTACATGATTATTTCTATGTAAATGAAGGTCTTGTCGACTATGCAAACGCATGTACGCGATTATTTTTACGAAAATATAGGTCTTCTCGACCATGAATGAAACGCATATACACGACTATTTCCATGAAATTTGCAAAAACGTGTCGACCATGATTTAACACGCCTTAATTATGTCATGTCGATCGAATTACGAATGAGCAAGAGTTTATAGGCTTACCTCATTAAGATTAAAAACGAGATTGTGCAAAACCCGATTACATGATGGTCGTATTGTTTTTCACAAAAAAAGAAGAAGTCAAAATCACAATCGACATAAAGATGTTGCATATGAATGAAAGACATCGAAATTAAGATAGTCGAGTCAAAGGATATCATCCACGTTCAAATTAACAACAAAAGAATAAAATAGAAGTCAAATCGAGCAGATCATCCACTTTTACATAGACTAAAATTAAAAATGAACAAAGTCAAACACCGAGAGGTGGATCAGTAACGGAAGCGTCTTCAACATTATCGAGACCCTTTTCGACGTCCCCTCCATCAACCATTTCCTCGTCTTCTCCAGATGGAGAAGCCTCGATCCTAAGCATTTCTTCATAGGTGTCGACCACCTCTTGCATCTCTTCTCAATCCCAGCTTACATGTTTACCAACCATGTATTCCTTGAATATCTCCGCCCTCGCTTTGCACATCGCCTCAACCGCTATCAACGTCACTTGATCTTCTAGATTCTTGATAAGGCTACCCTTTTCTGCGATAACTGCACCAGCCTTTGTCGACTCCTCAAAATGTTGATCCTTCACATTCTTCAACTCCTTTTTTAGAGCCAAGTTTTTCTGCTCTAACTCTTTCATAGCCTTATCAAAATTGGCATTGTCGACCTTAAGCTTCTTGTTATCCTTCCGAAATTTGTTACACCTATCATTGACAATCTTGTATTTGTCGTGTAGATGTAACTGCGCTTGCAAAGCCTACAAAAAACAAAGTTTGATCAATAAACGAGAAACGATAAAGATGATCAAAGGAAAAACTTCAACAAACGAACTAACTTGAAACGTCGAGAGGATGCCTGCACTAAACACCTCCTCCATCTACTTGCCGTTCAGATACAACTCGTTGAAAAAAAGGAGGAATTCATGCGCCTTCGTAAGAAACCATGCCGGCTCCTTGAACGAAGACAAACCAGAAGCAAGAAGCACCATCGAGGAATCCGGCTCCAAAACTGACAAGTCCGGTGTATTCTTCGAGGTAGATTCAATCCTTTTTCCGCGATCGACAGCTGAACTTCTTTTCTTTTTCTTGAGAGGGCTCATTTCAGGCGACGATGTGTATAAATGCTCAGGGCCGGTAGACATATCCTCCTTTGACTTGGTAGCCGTTTCTCTCTTTTTTCCTTTCCGCCCTTTTCCTGGACATGTCTTCCTTGAGACGCTTTAAGTCATCAGCTTTTTCTGGTAAGTTGATCTTCGCGTTCGACATCGATATCACTGCAAAACGACATTCAATGTCAATAACAGGGGAAAGAATTCTCATACCACATCCAAGTAATTCAAGACTCCTCCTAATCTAAATGTACGACACGAAATCCTTCACAAGAAAATACAGCGCTTGAGATCTGTTCAAAGACGACCACCTCCATAAACTGCTAGGTCTAAGCTTACCATCTGTAAGCAATTCTCTACAACTCATATGCTCTACAGGAATAGCTAATATTTCACTAGTACGCTCTATTGCAGTGTCGCACGAAGGCTAGCTATCCACACCTTTGATTTCTACATAAACAAACTATCGGTCAATACTTAGGGAAATTCAATAAGATTTATCAAACGACAAAAGATCAGTCTACATTCACCATGATGATTCCAAATTAGTCAATAAGCATCTTGAGACTCCCCCCAAAGACCATCGATTATAGGGCCTTTCGTAAAAAAGAAGGTATCCTTCCAGTTACGATCGTTTGTCGTAGTATCAGTTATCAACTGATGCTCTTTAGACCTGAGGATCAACATGTAACGACCCTCGTCGTTCACATGCCCCTTCAAATAATAATTATGCAAAAGACACCTCAGCCCGAAATTTATCCTACGTCTCTCACACAGAATAGTCAAACTCAACAAAATCCTCCAACCATTTGGCATTAACTGGCCAGGGGCAATGTCATAATATCGTAACAATTGTCTAACCAATTGAGGGACCGGAAATCTGAACCCCAAACGAAGGATGTACTCATAGAAGCATGTCCATCCAGGAATATCTCAGTCCGCCTTTTCATGCCTCTTCGGCACGCGTAGTTCGACAGAATCAGGAATGCCATAAATCATCTGTATTCCAGGCAAAATACTCTCTACAAGCACACTTGTCGGACTCTCTCCTAAAATACTTAGCGCCCGACCAGAAGTAGACACCTCCGCGACATCTACCTATTCTGAGGAATCGACTATCCCAACGACGGCACAGACAACACCTTGATCTAGCATACCCCTTGAGTTTATCGATATTATATTCGACGGATCCTCTATTGACACCAGTCGAACGTCACTCACTAATCTACCATCGACTCCATCCTTACCATCGCTAGGTGTCCAATTAAAATACGGGTTAGAGACTGTTTGGTCGCTCGACATATCTCCAAAAACTGACATGCAAAAAATGCACAAATCAGGTAAAAACTAAAATGCCCCCAATCACAACCTAAGGATCAAAGATCAAAACCTAGGGTTTCCTGCATAGACTCAAGAACTAAGGTTTCTTCTTTTCGAGATTCGATCTCTTCCAATACTAGGTCGAGTGACTACACAAATTTAGAGGTCTACTTACGAACAACGACAATTAAGAACACTAAAGACTTATAACACATTGTATGAACAGATTCAATGTACGAAAGAATCAAATACTTTAATTGTATTCAAAATGCAGCAAAAGAGTCAAGAACAGCAAAAAACACAAAAAGAACATCACACTTCTCTGTTCAAATTAAGGAAGGTAAATCTCATACAAAAGTAACATAAAATGTATAAATGTCTATTTTCTTTACTAACCTTGGAAGAAAAAACTGGAAAAGATTGACGAAGCACTACAGATATTTCGAAGAAAAGATGGAGTTTTTTTCTGCCAAGAATCCACTGAACTTGAGTGAAGAAAAGTGGACATTTGAAGTTATGTCTTTCAATTTATAAGACAAAAACTTTAACCGCAGATATTTTAACCCTAGTTGCCATGTGTCAGCGCCTTATTAGTTACCATCCTAGTAAGGTAACCGCGCATTTTGAATTTTAAACGCTTCGAAAACAACGTCTGCGTTAAATGTAATTGACGTCAGCATCAAGAGACTAAGCATTTCAAATCCCATCGATTGGACCTTTTTCCATCAAGGTATGAAACGCTTGTACCTTCTATCGATCTGTCAGAAAAATCGTTCAACTCGACAATAAGATTGATTAGTCAAAGTAACCGGCAGAAACCTGAGTCGACTCGACACTTTGCTGATCCACTGCTAATAGAAACAATCACTCAAGCAGTATTTGGTACTGACAAGTTGACACCGCGTACGACAATCAGCTAAAGCTCGTGGTCAAAGCCTACGAAAATCGTTCTAAATTCACGATTTCCCATTCTTACGTCATATTGTCGAAACGACTTGTCGCTTCAAGATTAAGAATATCATCGATTATTCAACACGATTGTTTTGTCTAATGGTACGACATCGATCGCGTAACGACCGAAGTCACTCTCAAAATTCGGTGACCCCATATTTAGAGAGTGGGGGACAAACTGTGGTAGCCGAAAATAGCCCATGGGCCCAACACATGCAAACCCAGAGCTTCATGATATTGGGACCTATCTAGGCCTGTTATACCGAGTCGACCCAAAACCCTTATTAGTATCGACTGACCAAGTCAGAACAGTTACCGACTTGGTAAACAAGCTGCCCAACGTCGAGAGTATCTCTCCGGAGATCTCTCCCATGATTCAAACTTGAAATGAACGTTGAAGGAGATTTTTAATGCCTATAAAAGAAACTTCAGTGGCCTTAAAATGAGGGGAGGAAAAAACACTCTGAAAAGCTTAAGATTAGCATACTGAAACTCTGTATCAGAATTCTGGCAGCCGGAATTCAACCGATTTGATCATTACGATCTGATTGCTTAGCCCAAGCATACCTAAGGCTAAGATTCTAATCTCCATCTCCATCATTCTCTCTGTTTCTGTTATCTGTTCTTGTATTCTTACAGGTTCAACGAAGAAGATAACTGTGTAAGGTCGATCAACTATCCACCTTTACAAGTTTATTCCCAAACTATATTTCCTAGTCCACCGGTTCAATAGAAGTTGTCTTGGGCCTAATTCAACCCGATCCGATTCACATCAACCGTAGTTTGACCACTTACATACATATATATAGTATTTAATATGATCCTTCTTTACAAATACTCAATGTTTTTCGACAGACAAATAGTGTCTTAAGTTCGAATCATAACCGTTCACCACCATAAATGATATATATTTAAAAATAAAAATAAAAAACTGATTCTTCCTTCCATCGTAGGGGACTTATTTAATATGTTTCATACTTTTTATTTTATAAGAGTTGCTATAATGCCAGCTGTCCAATTAATTAATATAAAAGTGCTACGGGGCATGACGAGCATTTTATTACTTATATATATATATATATATATATGTATATAAATATAAAGGTTACAACAATACATGTGACAAGCATTAATTGATGTATACAAGAAACAACATAGTTTATGTAACATCATGTACATCTTGTGTCACAAATAAGGTAAAAAATTGAGTAGGGCACATGTTAATGTGGACACATAAAAAGTGATTTCAACTGTTGATATTAGGGCACATCAGCACATGTTATTATATCCTCCATATAAATTTTTATTTTTCTTTAAAAATAAAAAATTATATGCCACCTGTAGTACGCAATTTGAAATAGATACTCTTAATGGACGACATCTACCACCGGCCACAATGACAATGATGTGGCAACTCAAAACCTTAGAAAATTAAGTGCTTAACCAAGGAACTGAATATCGATAGATATATCCAAATATTTACCGATATAATGCTTAACCAAGGAACTAAATATCGATAGATATATCGAAGTATTTACCGATATATATATATATATACATATATATATTTTGAAGAGACCGATATTAAAACAAGCAAATATCCAATATCCTGCAGAATATCCAATATCCTGCAGAATATCCAACTGATTCCGAAATATCCGTAAAAATCTCCCGATATTTCTAAAATTTCACGAATTTCCCTAAAAGTCTATGGATATTTTACATATTATTAAAATAATTTTTTAATCCTAAACAATTAAATTATTGTTAAAATAATTTAGATTGAAAATTACTTTAGAAGAAGCATTAACAAATTTATAAAAATTTCCAACATAATAGTCAATAGTAAAATTATTGAGGACTTTAAGTAAAATTGGATAAAGAACCAAAGAGTGGATATGTAAAAAATGTAAAATTTTGTAAAAGCAATCTGAAAAAAAAAAAAAAAAATTTGTTCACCAGTGATGCATGAGTTGCAAAACGAGTGAGTCGAACAACAAATGGAAAAAGAATAGAACAGCGTTTTTTAGATTTAGAGTTTTGGGATAATGTGGCTTCTATAGTTAAAATATATGAGCCCATGTACTAGGTTATGAGATTGGTTGATACAGGAATTGTACCCATTATACCTATCGTATATGAGTATGTGTGTGATGAAAGATGCAGTAAAACAACAAAGAAGGAGTAAATAGATTCTAAACATTATAAAGACCAGTGAGATGAAATGCTCAATCACTCACTACATGTTGCAGGTAAATTTTATTTTGGATTGTTTGTCATTCATAATTAAAATTTAGTATATTATTTATACTAAAATTATTCTTTTTTTTTTTTTTCTTTTAGCTTACTATTTGAACCCAATGTACCAATATAGAGACAATATTGGGGATAATTCAGATCTACTGAAAGCCGTACATAATGTCTATGAGCAATTAGACAATGAAGCTGCAGGAATTGCTAATTTTGGAAATGAGGTAAAAAGTTACAATTTACAACCAATTTTATAATTCCAATATTATAAATTCTTTGTATTGGAGTATTGTGTCATATTAATATATATATATATATATATATATATATAATGATCTTATGAATGTAACTCATATACTTTAAGGATGAAAGAAAAAGTTTTGGTGAACGAGCAGTCACTGCAACTAGAAGCAAAATGCAACCAGGTATATAACTTTTATTACAAAAATTTCCATAGTAGTAATAAATAATAATATCATTGAAATAATATTCATACATATAATACTTAATAATTTTTATTACAGCTGATTGATAGGTAATGTATGGAAACTGTGCTCCATCAGTGCATGCAATAGCAGTTTACATACTATCACAAACATCATCATCTTCTGCATGTGAAAGAAATTGGTCCACATTTGCTTTAATCCACACAAAACAAAGGAACCGTCTTATCTATTCTAAGCTTGAACAACTTGTTTATTGTTATTATGATATGAAGTTGAAACTTAGGGATATGACAGCTGAAAAAGATAAAGTAAATGAAATTGATTTTATGGATCTACTTCAAGTAGCCGTTGAAGTAGAAGACGATAATGAGAATCTTATTTTTGACTGTGTTAGACCTACCTCCTTGGATGATGATGAGGAAAATCCTGATCCATATATTGCTTCTCATGCTCGAGACATGGTAATACATGTTATACAAGTGTTTAGAGAAGAAGTTGGTGTAGTTCGTGGAGTTATTATTACCAGCTTTTCCGATGACCAACATACCTCTGATGGAAATAGTGGAGGAAAATATGATGGAGATGGTAGGGATGGTGGGGATGAGGCAAGAGGGTTGGATTCTAGTGCAGGAGGTCGGAATGCTGGTGCAACAAGTTGAGATGTTCATGCTGGAGGTTGGGATGCTGGTGTAACAAATGCTGGTGCAGTAGGTTAGGATGCTCATGCAGGTAATTTTGATCAAAATCGTGATAGACAACATGGAGTAACAAGTCAAATTGATGAAGATTATTTGAATATGACTATTTCCTCAATGAGAATAGACTATAGACACAGAAAATAATTATTTGGGTAATTCGTAGACAATGTTAGGTTCTCATGTACCATATTATGGTAGTTATAATGGCTGCAATATATTTGATTATCCTTTTCCAAAAATGTCATATGCAATACCTATGCATGCGGATTAATAATATCCACCGAGTTGGGTAAATCCAAACTATCCAATTCATAGATCAGATAGAAGAGATCAAACAACATACGTGTGACATATTAATAACTACATTAAAAACTATACAAGGACGTTTTCCAGGAAAAATTATTGTTTGAATCAAGATAGAAATGTATCTTATGTATTTGAACCAACAAGGAATTCATTTTGGTTTTAAATTTCAGACACGAAATGTATATTATTATATATGAATTATGATTTATGATATAATCTTGGTAGTATAGAACTATATATATATATTTCTAATGATAATTTTGTTTATTAAATATTTAATCTTTTTATATTGTATATAATATTGTAAAAGTGAAACAAAATATTATTCTATTAAATGCTCAATTTTAAAAACTATATACTTACTCTATCTATGTTATAACTTATAATAAACTCATAGCTATTCTAATTTATCGTTGAAATATGATTCATTTGATGTATAATTATTTGTTTAAATTTGTCCTAAAATTTCACCAAAAAAAAAAAAAAAATCTAACTTTAGATGTAAATATCCATCATTTTTTTTTTTTAAATTTTTGACAGAATATCCACTGATATCGATAATATCCCCGAAATATCCATAAATTTTGAAGCCCAATATTGATACCGATACCAATAATTTATTCGTTATGCTTAACTAGTATCACTTACCACCAACACTCTGGTGTATAAGAATGAGAGATGGAGGGATGGAGAGGGTTGGGAAGAGAACTCTTATCTATTGTTTGGTTGAAGAGACAAAAAAGAAGAGAGGAGAAGAGGAGGGATCTTAGCTAGCTTAAGGCCCATCAAAACTTCGCGCATAGGACTAACGACAAGAAAGAGAGATGTGTTTTGGGAAATAGGTGGGCCCACTAAAATTTACAATTACATATCAATCCATTCATTCAACTCTCCTTTTAATACCAAATAAAGAAATAGAGATTTATTTTCCATCCTTCCTAACTTACCAAACAATATGAAGGTGGTGTTTGGTTGGTGGAATCAAGCATGGAATGGGAAAAAGAATCTACATTCCATTGCTTGTTTTGCACAAGATGTCATGGAATGAGGATTCCATTCTATGGTGGATTCCACCAAATTGGTGGATTAGGATTCCTTTATCTTGAAGTTGGAATCCGGATTCCACCATCACTCAAATATTCAATTTACCACTTTTTAAGTTTTTTCATCTTTTAAATTATATATTTTTAATGAAAAACTTACAAATTATTATTCATAGTTATTTGGAAAATGTTTAAAAATTTTAATTATTAATTATTTGAGTATTATAATAATATTTTAATTTAAAAGCTATTTTTTAATACATAAAACATATAAGGGGCATTTTGATCAAAACATCAAGGATTCCCTAATGGATTTCATATTGAAAGCAAACAAGGGAATCCATATAGGAAATTGATTCCTTTCCTATAAGGATTTCATTCCTACATAAATTTTTTTCTCATTCCACGAACCAAACATGATTGAATGATAGATATTATCCTTCCTATCCTTCCTATCCTTCATACTCTCTCTCTCCCTTCTAGCATTACGGATTCATTATTTATTTAAATCTGAAACATGTGGCCTGGATAATCAAAATTATTTCTGCAAATAAAACGCAGTTAGAATATAGAAGGTTAGATGGATGCTTGTATTAATTACACACGGCGGATATCAATCAATGCACGGCAGCCGTAAATGGAAGTTGAATTGTTTCTTTTGCGTGAAGCACACTCACTCACACACTCGACCTGCGTGTGTGTGTCGGTCAACATTCAAATCTGAAATCAATTTTGGTGTTTTTTTTTTTTTTTTTGTCCTTGCCATTTTGACTAAGTCTAAACTCTAAACTTGGTAAATAAGTTTCATGCTCCTATTTTCCAATTTCGGCTGCTGTGGAATGGACTAGCGACTACACCAATTTCTCTGCATTTTCCACCTTATTATTTGTTGTCTTCCTCTCATTCTAATATTGTGACACGTGACATTTTGTATGAATTTAAATGGTTCCCAATATATGGAATGTGCATTAAATATGATTATATGGTATGGATTAAAATTAGGGATGTCAATGGATCGGATTGGGTATGAATACCCCAATATCCATCCCCGCATCTGTTTAAAATATATATTCATCCCAGTATCCATCCCCATTTCTAAGTGAGCGGGGCGAATTTGGATAATCCGCTAATTAAGATAGATATTCATCTCCGCTCCGTTTATATCCATATCCGATGAAAAAACTGTAAATTTGTATTGTTTACTAACGAAAAATATAACTAACATATGTAACGGTACATTTTATCCTATTTAAAGAGAGACAGTTACATCCAATAAAGTTTAAGTATAAAAATTAATAATAACTTATATAATTAGAATTAATAATTACATAATATATTTTTATATATTTAAAATATTAAAATCTACAATGGATCATGATAGGGATGGATACCCATCCCCGAAAATAAAATGAATGCTAGGATGATATTCATCCCCGCTCCGTCCCCGAAATAATAACATCCATTCCATTTTTAAATGGAACGGATTCTTACAGATATCCGTATCTGTGGATAATTTTACCATCCCTAATTAAAATCAATAAGAATTACTGTAAATAACTTATTAGAATTGCATTAGGAGAATGGAGGAATACGGACAAAGATAAGTACAAAACTACAGAGGGAAAGACGTACTGGACTCTGTAGAGTGGAGAGTGATTTGTCACGCGCGTTTGAAAGACACACTTCACTTTTAATAAAAAATAATTGACTAAAATAAGTATAAATAAGAAAGAAAGAAGTGAGAAGAGAGAATATTAATGAATAAAAAAACAAGAGCCACGCCTCTCTCATTAATTCATTATCAATTAAAAAAAATTTCCAGACCCAGTCTCCGTTGCCAACAAAACAACCATATATGAACTATGAACTCCTCCTCTCTCCACGTACACATTTGACATTTCAATAAGTTGTTGTAATTAGTGGCCATGGCCAGAGCCAGAGCCAGAGCAGGACCTGTTGCCTGTTGCTTTCATTTATACCTTTTTGGTTTTGCCATGAGTCGTCTCTGAGTGAGCCAAGCAACAAAGCTCGTCGTTTCTGGATTCTTCTCCTTTTTCCTTTTTCTCTTTTCCAGATTTTGTTTTTGGTTTTCTAAAAGGTACACTGCTTTTTTTTTCATTTTTCATGCGTTTCGACTAATCACTGATGCAGCCTTTTCTGATGTACTTCATTTCCAATAATATGTATTTGTAATTGGTTCTTGAAGTATTCAAAGGATTTAAAAAAAACAAAACACAAAAATCAATATCCGACATCACTACACGGCCATGATTGATTATATATAATACTCATATTCATTGACTTTTCAATCATATGCTTTTTTATTTTTTATTTTTATTTTTTTCAGAACACAGAGCCTAGTCTATTGATATTTGCCTTTCATCTTTAAGAAAACTGTACTTTTATCTTTTTTTGCGTAATTTCAGTTCTAAAAGATTGACGTAGTTGGAAAAGTTTGAATATAATTGCATTATTGTGTTTTTTTTTGTTTTTTTTTGCAGCCTCGTGTCTCTGGCTTCGTAAATCTTGCTTCATGTGTTTTTCTTTTTTCGATTAGTTTGAAACTTGTGGTTCATGAGTTCTATATCATTGCACCATCAACCAACCATGCATTCCAGTTCATGATTTTGATCCTTTTCTGTTTACGTTTTTCCAGGTTGAGTGAGCGGAGATTTGTTTTTCTAAACATGTCTTCTGCATCTTGGATCACATCGCTTTCATGTTCAAGCTCTGTGATTCAATCACCAGAAGACACCTCATCATCAGTTCCATTGATCTTTCAATGGCTAAGATTCATCTTCCTCTCTCCATGTCCTCAAAGAGCAGTGTTGTCTTTAGTTGATGTTTTGTTCTTGTTCACCCTTGTTGTATTTGCAGTTCAAAAGCTCTGTTCCAGGTCTAGAACCAATGGACAACAACCCAGCTCTGAAATCAACAAGCCCCTAATAAGAAACATCAACAGAGCTTCATCTCTCAGAACTAACGTATGGTTCAAACTGTGTCTTAGTGTGACTGCTTTGTTAGCATTTGGTTACACTATTATTTGCATTCTAGCATTTAGTAGAAACACCAACTGGCAATTGAAGCTAATTGATGGTCTTTTCTGGTTGGTTCAAGCCATAACTCATGCAGTGATTGCTATCTTAATCATTCATGAGAAGAGATTTGAAGCTCTTACTCATCCAATTTCACTTAGAATTTATTGGGTTGCAAACTTTGTACTTGTTACATTGTTTTTATCGTCTGGGGTGCTTCGTTTTGTCTCTTCTGGAGCTAACCAGGATCCATATTTGAGGTTGGATGATATAGTTTTTTTAGTGTCTTTCCCTTTATCAATTGTCCTTGTGTTTGTTGCAATCAGAGGATCAACTGGGATTATAGTGACCAGAGATTCTGAGCCAGAAATGAATGGAGAAACCAAATTGAATGAACCCCTTTTGAGGAAATCCAATGTGAGTGGATTTGCTTCGGCTTCCATTGTTTCGAAAACCTTTTGGATTTGGATGAATCCTCTGCTCAGCAAAGGCTACAAATCCCCTCTAACAATGGATCAAGTTCCATCACTTTCGCCGGAACATAGAGCCGAGATAATGTCAGAGCTCTTCGAATCGAAGTGGCCTAAACCGGAGGAGAAATCGAATCACCCTGTTCTGACCACACTGTTGAGGTGCTTCTGGAAGGAAATTGCCTTCACTGCATCCCTTGCAATTGTGAGGCTTTGTGTAATGTATGTTGGACCTATTCTTATTCGAAGTTTCGTGGATTTCACTGCTGGTAAAGGGAGCTCTCCTTATGAAGGATACTACCTCGTATTGATTCTTCTTGTTGCAAAGTCTGTAGAAGTTTTATCCACCCACCAGTTCAACTTCAACTCTCAGAAACTTGGAATGCTTATTAGGTCCACCCTTATCACTTCCTTGTACAAGAAAGGCCTCAGATTAACTTGCTCTGCGCGGCAGGCTCATGGGGTGGGACAAATTGTGAATTATATGGCAGTTGATGCACAACAGCTCTCTGATATGATGCTACAGCTACATGCTATATGGTTGATGCCATTGCAAGTTGGTGTTGCTTTGGTCCTCCTATACAACTATCTTGGTGCTTGTGTCATCACCGCGGTCATTGGAATTGCTGGTGTACTCGTTTTTGTTATTTTCGGCACACGAAGGAATAACAAGTTCCAATACAATGTGATGAAGAATCGTGATTCAAGAATGAAGGCTGTGAACGAGATGCTTAATTACATGAGAGTGATTAAGTTCCAGGCATGGGAAGAACATTTCAATAAGAGAATTCTGTCTTTCCGTGAAACAGAATTCGGATGGCTTTCCAAGTTCTTGTACTCAATAGCTGGGAATATCATTGTCATGTGGTGCACACCTTTGTTGATATCAACACTGACATTTGGTACTGCGATTTTATTGGGTGTCCCACTTGATGCAGGAACAGTTTTTACAGCAACAACAACCTTTAAGATCTTGCAGGAGCCTATTAGGAGCTTCCCACAATCTATGATCTCACTTTCGCAGGCAATGATATCACTAGGGAGGTTGGATAAGTTCATGTTGAGTAGAGAATTGGCGAATGAGTCGGTGGAAAGAGCTGAGGGTTGTGATGGTAACATTGCTGTAAAGGTTGAAGATGGGGTGTTTGGTTGGGATGATGAAACTGGTGAGGAGGTGTTGAAAGGTATCAATTTGGAGGTCAAGAAAGGGGATCTTACTGCTATCGTGGGGACTGTTGGATCCGGAAAGTCTTCTCTCCTTGCCTCAATTCTTGGTGAAATGCACAAAATATCGGGGAAGGTATGAATTATGATGTACAATTTGTTGAAGTTGCCTAAATCCTTTTCATAATTTAGCTACTGAGTATAGTCTAGTATGAAGATTATATCACATGGTTGTTTGATTGGTGTATTGTATACGGTTATTGTCTAACAGGTAAGAGTTTGTGGGACAACTGCCTATGTAGCTCAAACATCATGGATTCAAAATGGGACCATTCAAGAAAATATCCTCTTTAATTTGCCAATGAACAAGGAGAAGTACAGAGAAGTTATAAAGGTCTGTTGCTTAGAGAAAGATTTCGAAATGATGGAGTTCGGAGACCAGACTGAAATCGGAGAACGTGGCATCAATCTTAGTGGCGGACAGAAGCAACGGATACAACTTGCCAGAGCTGTTTATCAGGATTGTGATATCTACCTTCTTGATGATGTCTTTAGTGCTGTTGATGCTCATACTGGATCAGACATTTTTAAGGTAATTTAATCATTTACTTCATTGCAAGTTTTTAAATGTCTGATTCATTTATGATTACATAGTAGATTAGTAGTCAAAAGCACACTTTTATCATCATGAAAAACAGAGCCAGAATGTTGTTCAAAAAGAGCTCATAAGATGATAAATACAAAAATCAGATAATCTATAAGGTTGTCAAATGTTCAAACTTGTTAGGATGAAGTAAAAAATCTGTCAGGATCTCCTATGCTTGGAGAGTGAATCATAATTTGTTGAAATAATCTTTCATATGAAGTGCAAACCATGCTTCCACATTACTGCAGATAAATGTTCCATGTTTGAGAACAGTTTGTGCTCAGAGATGCATTTAAGCTGTTCAATAAATTTACTTATAAATGGCTTATATACTTTGTTATTATACTCTATTTGCTAGAGACAGTGATACTTCTATATAATATGTACGGTTATGAATTGAAATCAGTCTAAACCATTTTAATGTTTTTTTTTTTTTTTTTTTTTTCCAGGAATGTGTGAGAAGGGCTCTCAAAGGCAAGACCATTTTACTCGTAACTCATCAAGTCGACTTCTTGCATAACGTTGATCTTATTTTGGTTAGTATAATGTTCACATTTTAATTTAATTTGATATTTGTTTAGTGAAGAGATGAACGCAAACAATCTACAGACGAGCATATGCTAATTTATGTTTGATTCCAGGTCATGCGAAATGGGATGATAGTGCAATCAGGAAAGTACGATGCTTTACTGGATTCTGGACTGGATTTTGGAGCATTAGTAGCTGCCCATGAAACTTCCATGGAACTTGTAGATGCTGGCAAAACCATCCCTAATGGTAGTTCCCCGAAAGCCAAAAAATCACTTCAGCTCTCTTCCCCTCTCGGGGAAGAAAATGGTGAAAATAAGTCTGCAGACCAATCAAATTCTGAAAATGGAACTTCCAAGCTTATCAAAGATGAGGAAAGAGAAACCGGTAAAGTTGGCTTGAATGTTTACAAAATGTACATCACAGAGGCATATGGATGGTGGGGTGTAATAGCAGTGTTGCTGTTGTCTCTGGTATGGCAAGGGTCTCAAATGGCTGGTGATTATTGGCTTTCATATGAAACTTCAGCGGATCGTGCTATGTCATTCAATCCAAATCTTTTCATTATTGTTTATGCAATTATTGCAGCTGCGTCATTTGTACTGTTATCGATCAGAGCCTTGTTTGTTACGCTTATGGGGCTTAAAACCGCCCAAACTTTTTTTAACCAAATTCTTCACAGTATCCTGCATGCCCCCATGTCCTTTTTCGATACAACGCCTTCAGGAAGAATTTTAAGTCGGGTAAGAACTCAGAAACATAGAATTCATCATAGTTTCTACATGTTATTTCATTTTAGTGGATAGAAAGTTACAATTTATAATCTTCTTGCTATTTAGTCTACTAACATATGAATGTGAAGAAAAACTACTATTAAATTAGATAGCTGATGGTGTTTAAGCTAATGAATTCTATCTCTCTTTTCAGGCATCAACTGATCAAACCAACGTTGACATCTTCCTCCCATTTTTTATGGGCATTGCCGTTTCCATGTACATCACTCTACTGAGTATCTTCATCATAACATGTCAATATGCTTGGCCAACGATATTCTTATTAGTTCCACTTGCCTGGGCTAACTACTGGTACCGGGTATGAACTATGAACTATCTCATATTCTCATTTCATTAGAATTCCCATTCAAGAAGATATGAAATTATATCAAACCTATATCTGATATTTTTGTTTCTCTTCTCTTGTGTTTCAGGGATACTATCTTTCGTCATCACGAGAATTAACTCGCCTGGACTCAATCACCAAAGCACCTGTTATCCATCACTTTTCTGAAAGCATCTCTGGGGTTATGACAATCCGCTCTTTTGGAAAGCAGAATAGATTTTCTCAGGAAAATGTTAGCAGAGTTAATAACAATTTGTGTATGGATTTCCACAACAATGGATCCAATGAATGGTTGGGTTTCCGTCTGGAATTGTTGGGGAGTTTCACTTTCTGCCTCGCCACCTTGTTTATGATCATGTTACCTAGCAGCATTATAAAACCAGGTAATTAATATTAGATGCTGACATGCTATTTCAATTGAATGATATGAATTGTTTAGACTCAATTGTTTAAAGAGTACTTGGTAAAGGTTCTCACTGTTGAAAATATCGAATTCATTATATAATATATAGACCATCTATAGAGCATATTCATGCAACGTCTATCCTTGCTATCTATCTAAAAATTAATGAGTATGCTGATGTTCTGTTGTATAATCTGGTTAAATACAGAATATGAAGTTTCAACTTTCTTTTTAACCTATTTGGTCATGTTAAGAACTTAACAATAAGACCCTGACTAATTCTATATATTTTAGAGAACATCGGTTTGTCTCTTTCGTATGGGTTGTCCCTCAATGCTGTGCTGTTCTGGGCCATATATATGAGTTGCTTTGTGGAAAATCGGATGGTTTCTGTTGAGAGGATAAAGCAGTTTACAAACATTCCATCAGAATCAGCATGGGAGATCAAAGATCGTCTTCCTCCTCCAAATTGGCCTGCACAGGGCAATGTTGACCTCAAAGACTTACAGGTAACTTTGTCCTTAATTTAATTTCAATTAAATTTTATTGAAGATTAATTTTCTTCAACAGTAGTTTCAGAAGGTTCAATACATATATAGCTTATCATAATGATTCTTCCATAGTTGGTGCAAATTAACATATGATTATCGAATTAGGCATCTTTGTTGATGTTGCTTGGGACAAATTAATGTATTTTAATTATGACACGAGATATAAACTTTGACAAACAGGTTAGATATCGTCCCAACACTCCTCTGGTTCTCAAAGGCCTTACCCTTAGCATTCGTGGGGGAGAGAAGATTGGTGTTGTTGGTCGTACGGGAAGTGGGAAGTCAACTTTGATCCAAGTTTTGTTTAGGCTGGTGGAACCTTCAGGAGGGAAAATAATCATAGATGGTATAGACATTTCCATGCTGGGGCTTCATGATCTCAGGTCACGCTTTGGGATCATTCCTCAAGAGCCTGTCCTTTTCGAAGGGACTGTGAGAAGCAACATTGATCCAATTGGTCAGTATTCAGATGATGAAATATGGAAGGTAAACTTGCTCACTCCCATTTCTTGATTTTACATAATCACATATGTAATCAAACGTTATAGTTCTAGTTGTCACATTAACTCAAATTATGTGATTTTTATAGAGTCTTGACCGTTGCCAACTCAAAGATGTTGTGGCTTCAAAACCAGATAAACTCGATTCATTAGGTAATTGACTGACGCTTTTGTTTCAGTTTTCTCTCGTATATATTATTCAGCAGCTGAAACTTATCTTAAAAATGTTGCAGTGGTAGACAATGGAGACAACTGGAGTGTGGGACAAAGGCAGCTTCTCTGTCTAGGCAGGGTTATGCTAAAGCACAGTCGCCTTTTGTTCATGGACGAGGCCACTGCCTCTGTTGATTCACAAACCGATGCTGTAATTCAAAAGATCATCCGAGAGGATTTTGCAGCCTGTACAATCATCAGCATTGCTCACAGAATACCAACTGTCATGGATTGTGATAGGGTCTTAGTTATAGATGCAGGTGGGTGTGCTTCATTTTCATTTTACTCCTATTGGGATTGCTCGACACACAAGTAACCAGTTTGTAGATGATTAGTAACACTTAACTTGATATATATATTTTTTTCTTTCCCCTTGATAACAGGATGGGCTAAAGAATTTGACAAGCCGTCTAATTTGCTAGAGAGGCAATCACTATTTGGAGCATTGGTTCAGGAGTACGCGAATCGATCAGCCGGACTGTAGAACTTGGAACTAATTTTCCAGTTTTCCGGGAAACACCAAAAACTGTAACAAGTGTTGCGTATAGATATATATTTTAACTTGAGTTTAGACTAGCAGAACATATTGCACTTCGATAGGCACCTTCAAGACATATTATTATTATTATCATTTGTCACGCGTCGTATAGAACTACAACAACCTATCCCTAATTTATATTATTATCATTTGTCACGTGTCATGTAGAATTGTGACTACCAAGTCGTTTGAAGATGGAATCCCATACATTATTCATGTTTACATTAAAGAAAATTTATCTTCTCTTCTTTCTTCCGTTAATGATCAGATTCAATGTGTTGATTGGCTAATAGGAATGTAATTAATTTTAGAAGAAAATTTTCTCTGGTTTGAGAGGTTTACCACAGGATCAACCTTATCTCGTCCATCAGATAAAGAACAGCTAATAGGAGTTATGTCGTCGTTTATTTTCCAAGAACAGAGAGAAAAAGTGAATAATAAAATAATAAAATTGATGTTTCACACCTTGTTATTAGTTAATATAAAAACAAGACGAGACAAAAAACCAAAATCCAACAAGAAAGAACCAGCGAACAGTTTCTCAGATAGACCAAAAGGTAGAACGTGAGAAAAAGCAAAGAAATATATTATATTTTGGAACAAAAGTTGTAAAATAATAAACTTGCGGACGTTGCCATCCAGACACAGCCATTGTTAAAAAAAGTTGGAAAGGAGAAAAACAACCAACTCAAATTCCAAAGATTTCTCTTCAGCCGTTCAATTTTGTACGGTTTTAAATTTGAGTGACAATATCTACATATCTCTACGATTATAGAGATATTATTAAAAACATTCATCTAATTTGAGGTATTAACCATTTTGATCCCACTAGTTTGAATAATGGCTATTTTGATCCAAACTAATAGTATTAATAGTCATTTTGATCCCTTCCGTTAATATATACGTATATAAATTAAACTTTCCATATATATATATATATATATATTTTCAATAATAAACTTTCCACGCTAATATTGCACATCAAATTTTATACCAAAAATGTATTTTAAAAGAATATTCTCTTAATAAATCTTTAAATTATTATCAAATTTTAAATTGACTAAATATATAATTAATAAGTAAATTAATTATATTAAATATGTATATCAATATTGACATTATTTTAAAGATTTTGTCAGCGGTATATATTTTTAGAATAAATATTATTATAATTGAGTATAGAAAACTTAAATTAATAATGTTAAAAATTAGAAGTAGACTGATGAGACATTTATAATAAAGAAAATTAAAAAAAAAATTGATTTGGTGTAGCTACATGCACACCAAATTTGATGGCTATGCACTGTAGTTATAACAAATTTTTTATATATATTTTATTTTATATTTTTGATGTGTTGGTTGGAGTTGCTCTAATAGAACAATAAATTTCTACACTCGTAATATTTTAAATTTTAACAAGATGAAATTAATTTTCTAACAAGTACAAACGAAACTAAGAAATATACCTCGTTTCAGATGTTTCTAGAATTTATTTTGATCTTTTTAACCCGTACGCGTCTGGCTTGCTTGCCTGCCTCTTCGTGACCGGCAAAGTTTCAAAGCTTCTTTTGAAATTCAAATTGGAAACTTTTTTTTTAGATACCATTAAGTCAACCTTATCGTGTTTGAAAACTAAATTTATGCTTCGACCTCCACGAACAATTCGAATAAATGGTCAAGAAGAAATGGTCAATATAATCTTTACAAAGAGGTTATGGTTATGTTTGAGATTGCTTTTACTTGAGAAATAATCATTTATTTATCAAATTTTGAGCAAATGTGTGTTTAGTAAACTTCCCAAAAGCCGTTTATTTTATAATTTTACTTCTCCAATAGTAAGCTTTTGAGAAGTTGGGTGGAGATTGCTTTTCGAAGTTAATTATGAAGCTTGCCCATTGTTATTGAAATGTCTATAATACCATTACTATTTTAATCACCCTTATATTTAATAATGATATTTTTGTTTTTTGAATTAATAATATTTTAAAAAATTGAAAATTGTTTTTTTATTTTTTTTATTTTTATTTATTTATTTATTTATTTTTAAGAATCGTACAGTGGTGACCACAGTAGTGGCCGCCCACCACCGACGATGGAGGCCAGCTACCTTCGGGGACGTCGAAGTTGTCGGAGGAAATTGGTTCTCCTCTGGCAGTGGAGGAGGCAAATGCCTCCTTTGTTTCACGATTCCGTCGCGAAAATGGAGGAGGCTTCCTCCTTCATGATGCAACAAATCTGCAATAGATTCTCGGGATTTCAAATAGTTGAGCGTCGTTGGCGTAGGAGAGGATATCAGCACCACGTGACAGAGGTTGACAATGATCTCAGTGGAGTTAGAGAGGGAGGAGGAATTGTAGAGGCTAACACTGGAGATCTAGATGTAAAGGTTGACTGTATTGATGGAGAAGGTGACTGAGTTGACTTAGTCGAGTTGAGGTGAGAAGGGGACTGATTTGACTCAGTCAAGTTTGGGGGGGGGGGGGGTGTTTCTCTAAAGTTGACTCCGTCTTTTATTTTTAAATTGAATGTAAAAAATGGAAGCAAAATAAAAATACACAAAAGGTATCCAACCTTTAATAGAGGAATAATTGAATTATATATATATATATATTATATTTTAACGATATAGGTCCATTTTGATCATTTTCCGTAATCAATTAAAATTTACCAATCACTTTTTCCTTACATTTTTCTTAAGTTGATTATTTATAAAGTCAATTTACTAAATACCTATCAACTTGTCTTGTAAACCGATTATTTCTAAAGTTAAGTTATAAACATATTATTTCTTACCAAATATAGCCTATGCAGCCGTACAAGTAAGAAAGCTATATTGTGAAGTGGGTTTGTCCTTAATTGTCATTTTAATTGGGGAATTTTTTGTAATATAAATTTTTTAATGAAAATAAAGGTGTAGAAATATGTTTTACTAGTGGGTGGCATTGTGGCAATATGGACACACAAAAATTAAAATTAATGATAAGTTTGTGTAAGTCAATATAAATTATAAGTTTAAAGTCTTTACATTTGATCGTACATCTTAGTAAAGGTTATAGTGCATCTCACTTTTCACATTAGTGATGGGTTTTCAAATTCTACTATCTATATATGATATATGAGAGGTTGTCTTCCTGTACTGTGAGAGTTGATTTCTACTGCTATATATAAAAGTATATATCTATATAAAACTACTACACATAGTTTTGATTTCTGTAAATTAAAAATTTATTATAATATTAAAAAAGAAGACCATAGATAGTACGTCCCAAGTTTGCAGACCGGGCTAAATTATGTATACAAATAGTTTTTTTTTTTTTTTTTTTTCTCAGTATGCACAAGTAGTATATAGTCAATTTATTAGATATCAATTGTTGGATTTATTTATTTTTGTTTAGTCAATTTATTATAATAAAAATTAGTGGCTCACAAACCCTCACATTGAATTGTTTAGTCAATATATTTAAATGATTAATCAATGACTTACAGACTCTCACATTGATTTGTTTGTCAATATATATCTTGTTTTTAAATAGATTCTATATATATTAATGACCGGTTTAAATTGTTTAAACTAACAAATATAACAAAATGAAATGAATCTAAATTGTGCAATCAAAAAACTGAAATAAAAGTAAGAAAATATTATATGTAAAACAAGCATAAAATAATACTTTTATCAATTGTGATTGATTGTTTTTAATTTTTTATTATTGTCTTTTTATTTTAAGTCAAAATAAATAAATAAAATAAATTTTACTAATGGTAAGGAATGTTAGTGTAATTATAAACAATATTTGTATATAAATACAATTAGACCTAATATCAGAGGTTTTTATACGATTAGTCATAATAAATATATATTTTTTCTTTTGAAAGAGGGTCCCCGGGCTACAGGCTGGGGCACCCCTCTCATGCATCCGCTATGCCCCTGATACGTCCTATAAATAAGTAAACAGTACTGATCATGCATCTAGAAACACATGTATTGTAATTGAATTAGAATTAAATGAGAGATTTAAAATAATGGAGTCTAGTTTTATATTTAATTTACTGACAGTTTAACTACTTTAATTCCGCTGTACTATGAAAAATTCCATGTCAAATCATAGTTGAAAGATTCCAATGCATGATTGTATCGATACACCGAATAATTAACTTGAGACGTGCGATTGCTCACTACTAAAATAAATAAATAAATATATATATATATATATATATATGATACGAAGCGGTGATGGTTTCTAAAAAGTATTATAACGTTATAATGTTTTTTAGAAACCATCGTAATATCTCGATGGTTTTTGAAAACTTTTATAAAGTTATGATGTTTTTTAAAAGTCATCAACATATTATGAAAGTTTTTAAAAATCGTCATAACATAATGACGATTTTAAAAACTATAATGATGGTTTTTAAAAACCATTAAAATATTATGATATATGGTCACATAATAATACTATAAGCTCATCCACACCTTAACATACTATAAATAAACTTTAAAACAAAACCTTAGCCATTTGTTTCACACAGCCACAGCACTTCTTTTATTCTAACTTCTTCTCTTTCATTTTAATCATCACACGTCTCTTCTAATTTCTTTTATTTCTCATATCCAAGGACGCCTAATTCTCCCCTTCAAATCCATAAAAAATTAGTTCCACCACCGCTGAGATTGAAATTACAATTGAGGTTTTGTTCTTCATTTTTTTTTTTTTCTCTTTTTATGTGTGTTTTTCGTGTATTTATGCGTGCATTTTTCATGTATGTTGAAACGGTTTTATATGTGTTTCATATATTAGTATCTTGTATTTGGTTCAATTTTTGTAGTTCTTTACTTGGCTTGATGTGGTTTTGTTCGTTATTTGTTTTGGACTAAAGGTATGATATATGTTTCCAATTAATTTTTGTTGTATATATATATTTTTAATTGTTAATCTACTTATACTCTAATATAAAATTGTTTATGTCAAACCACCTATTTTTTACATACAACCTGTTTGAAGAAATGCTTGAAGGAGGAATTGTGTATTTTATTATTAAAACAAATCTTGCAATTATTTATATCATATTTGTATTAGTTATTGACATATATATATATATATATATATATATATATATTGTATTTGAATCATGTAGATTGTCAAGAATTTGTTGGAGGCATTTGCTGAAATCAAGTATTATTAGATAATTTTTACCGGTGTAATTTGTTAGTTGTAACATTTTTTTTATCTTCTAGCTATGATTTTTTTTTTTTTCATAGCTATTCATTGTATATGAGAAAAAAAAAATATTTAATAAAATTTATATTGATTTTCTATAATATTATGAAAGATCATTGTGTTTTATATTTTTTAATGGTTTATTGATATTAAGAAAATCAATTAATTATATATTTATATATAAATTAAAAATTAATTTTTTTTTTCAAAATGTTTCAAGATTTATGATGGTTTTTAACCGTCACGATTTAATTACAGATAATAACCGTCAAGATTTTATGAAGAAAAAAACCATCATAATTTAAACCATCATAAAATCAGTCTTGACATTGGATTCCTTGGCACTTTTAAACTGTCATAAAGTAACGTTTATGACGGTTTTTAGCCGTAATAAAACACATTTTTTCTAGTAGTGGCTATATATATATACGGTCCCGATATATGTGGACCATTGATTATGAGAGAAGTTTTGACAAGTTTATAGACTTTGAATCAAAGTATGTAAATCTAATGGTTCACATCCAACACACTAATAAAGTTATATTAGTGCATACTGACTTGAAAATTTCTGTATATATATATATATATATGAAAATTTTCAAGTCAGTGCGTTCTGATATAACTCCATCAGTGCGTTGAATGTGGACCATTAGATTTACTTGCTTTGACTCAAAGTGTATGCACTTATCAAAACTTCTCAATAATCTATGACCCACATATAACACACTGATGAAGTTATATCAGGACGCACTGAGGAGAAAAGAACCGTATATATACTAATATGTATTTATGAACAAAGTTTGATTGAGAGGATTAAATAATTTCTAATAATCCACTGCATAAAATAATTAGCTGCATAGTATGGTTGTCTATTGAAAAAAAAATAATAATCGACAATATTATTTCAAATTTAATAATTATTGATATTTATTTTTAAATATATATATATATATATATATATATATATATATATAACATAAATTCAACAATCTTTCATTTGATTTGCGTTGTATTATATATTTGTGCCAAAAAAATAAAAAATAAAACTATCCCCTCCAAATAAAAATCATGGTTCTGACTATTTTGCAAATTTGAAGAAAATTCCCCGGCCATATATATACAATATTTCTATTGTCAATCCATCATGACAATAAATATATTAGGATGAAGAATATGGACAATATATTATGAAGCAGTTTTGACAAGTGCATACACTTTGAGTCAAAGTATATAAATCTAGTAGTCCTGATATATTTATTATCAAGACGAACTGATAATAAAAAATCTGTATATATATTATCAATTTTTCTATTGTCAGTTCGTCCTGATATAAAATATACCAGAACGAAGAATGTGGACCATTAGATTTACATACTTTGACTCAAAGTGTATGAATTTATCAAAACTTCTTCATAATCTATGATCCACATTCTTCATCTTGATATAAAAATTTTATATCAAGACAAACTGATAGTAGAAAGACTATATATATTATATATATGGCCAAACCACACATTACATTGTATTATTTTAATATATTTTAAACTTCTAATACAACAAATAGCAGTGCAACAAACGGTTCCTAAAACCACAATGAAAATGAAAAACAAGTTTGGTTAATCGAATTGAAATATTAAAAGTGATTATCTGACTCAATATTGACTTAATTTTCAGTGAAGTTAGGCTTGGGAACATAGCAATTTGATATAAAATGCTACCTCGGTAGTCAATACTTTGACATCCCAATGCCCTTGAGAAAAGTTCTTCTGCCTTCTTTGTTCTTCCTTTCATCTTCTAGTAATGTAAAGTACAATCTAGTATCTATAACATCCATTCATCTTCTACTCTTCTAGTAATGTACGTAATGTATATGTAATAGTCATATGTCTTGTTCTCGGTGGACGGATGCACAGGATATTTTCTAATGGGGATGGGATTGGATTAGGTCTAGAAAAAGTGGGCATATATGGGACAAATTGTTAACTCCTTTTGACTCCAAAAAAACAATAATAATAAAATGATCATAACTTTCATATTTCGCTGTAAAGGAGAGGGAACACCAAAAGATATGCTTTCTCATTTTGCGCCATTCTTTCTCTAAAGATAATAAGATATGGGGTAGAGTCCAGAGGAGCATCCATCTTCATCAACCTTCTTTTTTTTTTTTTTTTTTTTTTTATAAGAAAAAAAGTTTTGATAAAAGATACAATGAATGAGTGTGATGCCTTTTCGATCTCTTTTGTAAAAAAGATGACTATCACAATGAGAACACATGTGTGAGTGTTGAATAAAGCAAATTTTTAATTATTGAAATGCATTTTCAACCTAATAAATATGAGCTTTCCCACCACGTACCATACCTCTTGCAATATTGTTTCCCTCACCAATTATTCATTGTTGATGATTTAATAATCAACCATGCTTCCCATGCTCTTTTCTTTTCTTTTTCATACCCTATTGTTGTTGTGTTTGTTTGCATATAAATTTTAACACACACACATACATATATATATATATATATATATATATATATATATATATATTACTTTTTCTGAAAGAAATAAGCTTCCATACAAGTTACTTACAAATTACATAAGAAGATGTTGAAATTAGTAAATTACACACACAATTAAATGATTATTAATCGTATTGAATTTGGATAAAATTCTCCGGTAGAATAGTTTTTGATACGTAAATAGGTGGTTTTTAAAAATTATCAAATGGTTTTGATATAGATAATAAAGTTTTATTGAAGAGCAATTATTGTTTTATTTTTGTAATAAAAAAAAAAATGGGTCAAATCTGAAGAGGGTTTTTACATTTTGCAAATCTCAGAAACCCCAAGTCTCCACTCTCCATGCACGTGCTCGGCGGCTACTACAGTGTTTGTGCCAACTTCATTGAACTGCGGAAACGATAGTGTTAAATTATTCAACATCTCTCTCTCTCTCTTTCTCTTTCTGCATGGTTCAGATGATGACTTTTAGATTAAAATATATCTACGTCCTTTACTATTTAAACTTTAGTTTCCCTGAATTAATTAATAATTATAGTAATTAATTAAATAACTTAATTTTTGTTGGTGAATAATTATAATATTGTGAATATACGGATCGCATTGAACAATTTTTAATCGGCCCACAACATGGACAACTCGCTATTAAAATTAGGTTATGATTGTTTACACTTTATAAATACTTTTATTATCAATTGATGTTCATATAATTTTCATTTACAAAATATTATTGAACACAATCTTAAAACTTTTATTGAATTCTTTCAAAAAATATATATTATTGAATAATGTGATGGATTGTTTACGGAAAAGAGAATAATTATGAAAAATCTTAATTATCTACAAATGTGTTACCATATATTTTAAACGTTGAATAATAACTCTGGTTAGCCATATAATTATGGTTTAATATATATATATATATATATATATTTCAATAATATTATGTAATTTTTTTATAAATACCAAGTATAATCACGGTGATTCAAACCTACGGCGTCAACATACCGAATGAGCTCTTTTTATATCATATTTTGTATTATGATTTACAATGTATTATTTGATAAATAAATATACGTCATTAGTCATTACATTCATCTGTAGGTTTTAATATTCAATAATTTTAACGAGAGAAATTAAACTTAATTCTTGTTTTGTAATTATAATGTTTGATAAAAATCAATGAAGAATCAAATTATGTGGATTCCATAAGAATTATGAATTAATTTCCCTTCCCATAAAATTAATTTTCTTTTTTGTTTTCATTTTTTATGAAACTTGATTTCATTTCATTGGATTTGGATCCTCTACTGATTTAATCTTTGTTCTGACTTTTTAAAAATATGTAATTAGTTGTTGATAAAGTGATTATGAAAATCAATCACATCTTAACCACCAATTCATTGTAATGCTTATATGTTATAAGATTATTTGAGGTTAGAAAAAAGATCAGATCAGTAGAGGATCCAAATTTCATTTCATTTTACTTACATTTAACCGCCAATAATAGTCGGGGATTTGAGTTCCAATATGTGCATTATATATATACACACACGTGAGAGTTTTTTCCTTAAAAGAGTTTCATCACCAATGTTTTTGACCGTCTCACACATATATTGTTTAATCCGTATATACATTGTCGTGTTATTTTATTTTGAGTAATTCTACATACAACTGCAGTTGTGGCACCGTTTTGGAAAAATACATGGTACCCGCGTAATAAACACATGAGTCTCATATATTTATTCACTTTTATTCAAAATGGTGCCGCAACTACGTTTGCATATTTATTCACTCTTTTATGTTTCTTTGTATATTATACCTAAACACTATAAATTGATGGATTAGGATCTTCACCTCACCTCACCTTATTCTTACCTTTTTTTTTTAATATTTTTAAAGTATGTAATTGGTTGTTAATAAAGTGTCAATTACATCTTAACCATTAATTCATTGTAATACTTATATGTCATAAGATTAAGTAATACGAGAATGAGATAAAGCGAGGAGAGGAGATGATATTCGTCCTAAATTGATACATATGTGATACGTCCTAAATTGAAGAAAGAGTTCCTCTATATACGTCACTTTTGTTCACTTTTACTGCAGGAGCAAAAGCTGGTAACATTTTCGTTTTGCTCTAGTTCCGAGAAACACAGCTCTGAGCCTCTGACACCAGCAATGTGCTCTTTCACTGTTACCTCCGGTTACCCAGTCCTGTCAATGTTATTATTACTAATTTTCTTCTTTTTATCGCAATGATTTTTAGTTAATAAAGACCTAAAACTTAAATCCAATTATTATTCATTTCCTATAATAATTCAATATATATATGTGTGAAAATTATGTTTCAAAATATTATTAAGAAAAATTTTAACTTTCAGATAATTTTATTTAAATACTCTAATGATTAAAGACTTTTATAATAAAACTCTAATCTTATTTGAATCGTGACATTTTAAGTATTGTTTTTTCTCTACCGATTAAATTATAAAGTGTTTAAAATCATGCTTTTTAAAAATTGATTTCGATAGATACTAGTTGGACCCGGATGGAATTATTTATTCAAATCTATTGGGTTTTGAAATTAAATTCAAATTTGTTATGATTTCTGACCGGAAAACAAAGTTCCTGATATTGAGATTTAAGATAAAAAAAGAATGACACGATAGCTGAAATGTTTATTTAAAGGAAACAGTACACACTCGTCTTTAATTCTCTCTGTCTCTCTCTGCGTGAAGGGCGTGGTGCAACTAAAAAATCACAACAGCGTCGACGACTGTGCAAGAGTAGTGTATCTATCTGTCTTTATAGTTACCGCAATCCAACACAAGTTTTACATTATATGATATGAAGTGAGAATGAGATCTCTCGTGCTTGGCTTTAATTCACTTCCATGAGTTGTTGTCGTTGTTGTTGCTGCTGTCGGGAGAATACAAGTTCTGCTTCTGCTTCTGCTTCTCCTTCTGGTTTTTGCTCAGGTATTGATTATAAGTTGAGGGCAGCTTTTGCTTGATTATTTAATGCAATTTGATTCATCTTCTTTTTGCTTGCTTTTAAGTTTCGATAGTGTGATTTGTGAATGTGTAGTAAAGCATTCAATTAAGCTTCTTTTAACTTTTTCAGTTTCAAAGTTTCAACACGTAACTATTTATTTGCAAAAGTTTTTGGATTATAAAAACTTGTAGGAAATTGGCTTTTTAAGATTTGTTTAGAATATCAGTAATAGATCTAACATGTAGCTTTGAGCTGCAGTGTTATATGTTCGAATTCTAGAATTTCACATTAAAAGATAATAATAATAAATCTAAAATAATAGGGTTAGCTAGGTAATTGATCATATAACTTTAAATTAAAAGAATATATATTAAAAACGAAATGAAAAATCCTAATATACAGTAGTAAAATACTGTACAAAAAAAACTTCTTGTGTGGTCATCAGTCATCTCCATATGGATTCACATTGATCCCTTTATATAATTTTTTTTTTTTTTTTTTTTTTTTTTCCCCTTTATGTTAAATCTCTGTGATCCTTTTCATGGGCACTCATTTCACTTTTTTATACTCCCTTTTATAGTCAATGATTTAATATAATCTCCATTACAGCAATCAGAATCAATCAAAGCTGATAATACTCTTTTTTTTTATTCTTTTCGTTTTTTCTCCTCTATGCCTCTGATCGACGAACAGAGACTCTTGAGTGACTCAAAAATGGGTCAAGAAAGCAACATGAATGAACCCCTTTTGAGGAAATCAGAGGTCAGTGGATATGCATCAGCTTCACTATTCTCAAAGGCGTTTTGGTGTTGGATGAATCCTTTGTTGACTAAAGGCTACAAATCACCACTCAAGATTGAAGAAGTCCCATCAATTTCACCTGAACACAAAGCAGAGAAATTGTCACAGCTCTTTGAATCAAAATGGCCAAAACCAGAAGAAAACTGCAAAAATCCAGTTCGAACAACCTTGTTGAGATGCTTTTGGAAAGACATTGCTTTCACCGCTTTTCTTGCAATCATCAGACTTGCTGCAACTTATGTTGGACCTGTTCTTATAAACTCTTTTGTCAATTTCACTGCTGGAAAAGGAAGCTCTCCTAATGAAGGATATTACCTTCTACTGATTTTACTTGTTTCTAAGTTTGTTGAAGTTTTCTCGTCTCACCACTTCAACTTCAGCTCCCAGAAACTTGGAATGAAAATCAAAGCCGCACTTATCACTTGCTTGTACAAGAAGAGCTTGAAGCTGTCTTGTTCTGCGAGACAGGCTCATGGGGTTGGACCAATTGTGAGTTACATGGCGGTTGATGCACAGCAACTCTCTGATATGGTACCACAACTCCATGCTATTTGGTTGATGCCACTGCAAGTTGGTGTTGCTTTAGTTCTGCTATATCACTATCTTGGTGTGTCTGCTCTTGTTGCGTTGGTTGTGGTCGTTTTGATACTCCTTTTCGCTCTATATGTTACTAAGAAGAACAACATAAACCAATACTTTGTGATGAGGAACCGCGATGAGAGACTTAAGGCGACTAGCGAGGTGCTTAACAACATGAGAGTTATTAAGTTCCAGGCATGGGAAGATCATTTCAACAAGAGAATTCAATCTTGTCGTGACAATGAATTCAAATGGCTATCTAGGTTTTGGTATTGGATATCTGGGAATTTGATTGTGTTGTGGTCCACATCAGTGGTGATTTCAACTGTCACATTTGGCGTTTCAATTCTAATGGGTGTCAGAATGGATGCAGCCACAGTGTTCACTGCAACAACAACTATTAGGACCTTGCAGGAGCCATTGAGGACCTTTCCTCAAGCTCTGATTTCGTTTTCACAAGCTGTAATATCGCTTGGTAGATTGGATACTTACATGACTAGTAAGGAATTGGATACTAAGTCAGTGGAAAGAGTTGAGGGTTGCGATGGTAACGTCGCTGTAAAAGTTGAAAATGGTATTTTTGGTTGGGACGATGAGAACACAGAGTCGGTTTTGAAAAATATTAACTTGGAGGTCAAGAAAGGTGAGATCACTGCTATTGTTGGGACTGTGGGTGCTGGAAAGTCTTCTCTGTTGGCTTCAATCATGGGTGAGATGCACAAGATTTCAGGGAAGGTATGAATTTCTATGTACAATTTGATCATTAGAATGCAATTGTATTTGATTGACTGATATACATGCTTTTAATTAGAAAGCAACAATGTTTGATTGTTTTGATTGATATACAAATAGGTAAGAGTTTGTGGGACAACTGCCTATGTGGCCCAAACGGCTTGGATTCAAAACGGGACCATTGAAGAGAACATCCTCTTTGGTTTGGCAATGAATAGGGAGAGATACATGGAAGCTATCAGGGTTTGTTGCTTAGAGAAAGACTTGGAAATGCTAGAGTTCGGTGATCAGACTGAAATTGGAGAGCGTGGCATCAATCTTAGTGGCGGACAAAAGCAACGAATACAACTTGCCAGAGCTGTTTATCAGGATTGTGATATCTACCTTCTTGATGATATCTTCAGTGCTGTTGATGCTCAAACGGGATCAGATTTATTTAAGGTAATTTAATTATCCACCGCAAATAAATTCAGTTGCTAATCTACTTTGTTATTATTATGCTTTGCTTGTACAATGCATTCTCAAGTTGTGGATTCCCTGCTCTAGGACTGTGTCAGGGGAGCTCTCAGAGGCAAGACCATTTTACTTGTAACTCACCAAGTCGACTTCTTGCATAATGTTGATCTTATTTTGGTAAGTAACATGGTGCTCATTGAATTTGATCTTAATGCTTTTTTGCTTAAAATTTAAATTGATGTATAAGTTTGTGTTGGGTATGCCAGGTCATGCGAGATGGGATGATTGTGCAATCAGGAAAATACAATGCTTTACTGGATTCTGGCTTGGATTTTGGAGCATTAGTAGCTGCCCATGAAACATCCATGGAACTTGTAGAAGTTGACGAAACCAATGCTGGCGAAAATTCCCCCAAAAATTCCCCCAAAACACCAAAATCTCCTCAAGGCTCTTTCCATCTCAGAGAAGGACAGGGTGAGAATAAGTTGGTAGACCAATCAGGTTCCAATAAAGGAGTTTCTAAGCTCATCAAAGATGAGGAAAGAGAGACTGGTAAAGTTAGCTTGAAAGTATATATACAATACTGCACACGGGCATTTGGGTGGCCGGGTGCAATAGCAGTGTTGATATTGTCTCTGGTATGGCTAGCAACCACAATGGGTACCGATCTTTGGCTTCAATATGAAACTTCAGACTCGCGTGCTGCATCATTCAACCCTTCATTGTTTATGGGTGTCTATGCAATTATTGGAGCTGTGTCGGTAGTGATGGTAACGATAAGAACCTTTGTTGTTACAATTCTAGGCCTTAAAACCGCCCAAATTTTTTTCAGTCGACTTCTTCGCAGTATCTTGCACGCCCCCATGTCATTTTTTGATACAACACCTTCGGGGAGAATTTTAAGTCGGGTAAGAACTAAAAATCAAAGCACTTCAGTTTCATTTTAGCTCATGGAAAGTTCTAATCCTTGTTTGATATGTCTATTAAGTTATATATGGCTGATGGTTTCTTTTTTAATTTCCTTCTCAGGCATCATCCGATCAAACAAACATCGATATCACTCTCCCATTGTTTATGAGCATGTCCATTACCATGTACATGACTTTACTGAGTGTCCTCGTCATTGTATGTCTAAATGCTTGGCCAACAACAGTCTTATTAATTCCACTTGCTTGGGCGAACTACTGGTACCGGGTATGAACTTTCTTTCGTACTTGTACTCTGTATGCATATAGAGAAACCAATTTGACATCAAATCATTATTGGAAGAAATCCTGAAAGTCCTCAAGTTTTCAACAATGTTTAGACCTCAAGTTGTGATAAGCAGATTCCCTAATGGATCCCTTCAATTGTTTATCTGACCAACTGAACCTTTTTAACTATAAAAAACTTGACATGTTTATGTTGAAGTTGAACTCATGTTGGAGATGTTTTCTCTTTTGGGTTTCAGGGATACTATCTCTCATCAGCACGAGAATTAACCCGCCTTGATCAAATTACCAAAGCGCCTGTTATCCATCACTTTTCAGAGACCATATCTGGGTTTATGACTATCCGTTCTTTCCAAAAGCAGAATAGATTTTGTGAGGAAAATCTTACGCGAGTTAATTCCAATTTGCGAATGTCTTTCCACAACTATGGATCTAGTGAGTGGTTGGGTTTCCGTCTGGAGTTGCTGGGGAGTTTGTTTTTCTGCACTGCAACCATGTTCATGATTTTGTTACCTAGTAGCATTATAGATCCAGGTAAGATTATAAGAATATGCTGACACGTTATTTTAATTGAAATGCTATCTTGATGATATGAGTTGTTCAGACTTATTCTGCAGAAGAGTGTATATAAAGTTCATAGGCAGAATCAATTATTTTCTGATCATTGTCTCATTTTAGAATAAGGTTACTGATGGCTATATAATATCATTGAAGTTTCTACACATTTTTTGTATGGATATATATCTGACTAATTCTACTTCTACATAATGCAGCGAGCGTTGGTTTGGCTCTCTCATACGGGATGGCCCTCGATTCTGTGTTGTTCTTTGTGGTATATATTAGTTGCTTGTTGGAGAATCAGATGGTTTCTGTTGAGAGGATAGAGCAGTTTACAAACATTCCATCAGAAGCAGCATGGGAGATCGAAGATCGTCATCCACCTCCAAGTTGGCCTGACCACGGCAATGTTAACATCAAAGACTTGCAGGTAACTGGAACTTACAATCTTTCACAAACATGCCTGCAAATTAAGATATGATTGCCGCTGAACTTTATGATGCGTGGCAAACAGGTTAGATATCGCCCCAACACTCCTCTAATTCTCAAAGGCATAACTCTTAGCTTTCGCGGGGGAGAGAAGATTGGTATTGTTGGTCGTACAGGAAGTGGGAAGTCAACTTTGATCCAAGTTTTCTTTAGGCTGATTGAACCCTCAGGAGGGAGAATAATTGTCGATGGTTTCGACATTTCCTTGCTGGGACTGCATGATGTTAGATCTCGCTTTGGGATCATTCCTCAAGATCCTGTTCTTTTTGAAGGAACTGTGAGAAGCAACATTGATCCAACTGGTCAGTATACCGATGATGAAATATGGAAGGTAAACATGTATTCCTGTTTCCTGATTTTACTCACCACATCTGTTGTTACACTAGCTGAAATATTATGGTTTCCGCAGAGCCTAGAGCGTTGCCAACTTAAAGATGTGGTGACTGCAAAACCTGATAAACTCGATTCCTTGGGTAAGCCGACTACCACCTCCTCTTCCCATAGATTCGAGATTTTTGTCATTATATCTTTTACAAGCTAAAACTTACCATAACACTTCAATTTAATAGTGACTGATCAAGGAGACAATTGGAGTGTGGGACAAAAACAGCTCCTCTGCTTGGGGAGGGTTATGTTAAAGCGCAGTCGGCTTTTATTCATGGATGAGGCTACTGCCTCCGTTGATTCGCAAACTGACGCTGTAATTCAAAAGATCATCCGAGAGGATTTTGCAGCCTGTACAATTATCAGCATTGCTCACAGAATACCCACAGTCATGGATTGTGATAAGGTTTTGGTTATCGATGCAGGTGTGTGCTCCTTTCTGTTCCCAATAGTATCACTAACACTGTCTCATCTCACATTTAGTATAAATGTCTTGAACTCCCGTAACTAAGTAGATGCATTTTGAGCTTACGGGGTGAAAGGATGTTTACGTGAAACCTGTGGCTCAAAACAAATTCGTGAGGGTAAAGATGCTTGCATTAAGTCCAAAACGGACAGTATTTACTTAATGGGTCTGGTCTGTTATAAACACACTTCAATAGTGTTCTTGGCATTGGTTATCACATGAAGTTTGTAGACATTTAGTAAAGCTGTTTCTTTTCTTGTACATTAACAGGATGGGCAAAAGAATTCGACAAGCCATCCAGGTTGCTTGAAAGACCAACAATTTTTGCGTCATTAGTTCAAGAGTATTCCAATCGATCAGAAGAACTTTAAGCATCATTGGGGGCATTATGTCAGGAGCATACCAGTTGATCTTCTGGACTTGACGAAACAAACCTGTTACATTTGCAAGTTGACAGACAAGATCATTTTCCCCATCGATCTGTTTTGATTTTTGTATTAATTCATAGCTCTGAGCGTATCTCGAAAAATCGATGATTTAATAGCTGACAGATGAAGAACAGAAAAAAAATAAAAATAAAATTATGGTTTTAGGAGCGGGTAAACACAATGGTGCTGTAATGAAGCACCTTTGATGCAGAGAATAAGATAAGGATTTTTGAAATATTTGTTCCATTTGAACTTATAGTTTTTGATTAGTTTGATCTGATTTGGTCTATGTTGCTATTTGATTTCGAGAGACATGATTTGAATTATGAATTGATTTTGCGGAACTCTATTTCAATCCTCTCTGTTTATTATGTTATTCTCACCTCTGTTTCCCATTTACCATTTAATTTTCTTGTAATGCATCAACCTTTCTCAGTTAATATTCTGAGTCTGAGGTTACAATTCCCAGAATATTTTTCAGTTAATCATTTTCTTGTCAGGATATGACTGATTTAACAAAAATCTGAACAAATTTATTTGATCAAACTTTACTATTTTTATGGTCCTGATCATGATACGAATGGTCAAGACCATAAGAACATATTCGATCAAGGCATTTACATACTCAGATAGTTTGATATTAGGGCAAATTCCACTGAACACCTTGAGGTTTGGGCAAGTTACACTTAGCTGGAAAGGTTTTGTTGTTACACAATAACACCCCCAAGACTTAAATTTGACTTTAAAATGCTTAAAATGTCCCTAGTTATATTATTTTATACTTTAATTTTTTTTAAAATTATATAAATATTAAATAAATAGTTTTTAAAAAAAATTTATAAGTAAATAATTTTAAAAAATTAATTAAATAAATAGTTTTTAAAAATCAAATAAATAAATGAAAAAAATAAAAAACATTAATTTTTTTTTAAGGTTATCCATTAATAGGGACAAGAAAAACTCTAAATATCCAAACTTTTACGTAAGGATGATGATGAGAGAAGCTACAAGGTTCTCAACACTGAAGGAAGTGGTTGAAGAAGGCAAAAAGACTCCTTGTGTTGGGAACCTTGAAGCTTCTCTCACCATCATCCTTACCGTAAAAGTTTGGATATTTAGAGTTTTTTTTGTCCATATTTATATCCTTAAAAAAATTAATGTTTTTAATTAATTATTTTTTTTTCAACCGTTTATTTATTTAATTTTTTAAAATTATTTATTTAATTAATTTTTAAAAACTTTTTATTTATTTGATTTTTAAAAATATTTATTTTAAACTATTTATTTATTTTTCAAACTATTTATTTATTTAATGAATCATATCTTTTGTTTAATTTTTTAATTTTATTAAATTTTATAAATTTTTTAGTTAAATGGTAAAAAAAAAAAATAATAAAGTATAAAATAATATAACTAGGGGCAATGGGGCATTTTAGACATTTTCAAAGTCAAATTTAAGTCTTGGGGGTGTTAGTGTATAACAACAAAAATTTTAAGCTAAGTGTAACTTTCCCAAACCTCAAGGGGTTCAATGCAATTTGCCCCTGATATTAATAAAAAGGTTAAAATTTTGTTGAATAAAATATGAGACTCAATTCAGCTGTCAAATTTTGGTGTCCTAATTTATGTTCAACCAACCAAATTGGGACATGTGTGCACATTTAATTATTATTATTTCAACTGCTTCCATAAATATGCACACATGTCCCAATTTTATTGGTTGGACATAAATTGGAACAGCAAAATTTAACAGCTGATTTGATTCCTAAAGTATGGATCCTGACCTTCCTCGAAAAAAAAAAAGGTATGGATTCTGACCAACGATTTTTTTCTTTTTTTAAGTATTATATTAATTCGGGGTTTTTTTTGGATGGGGAGAGATTTGAACCCTTAACCTCGTACATGTGCACATGACCTACGAATTTCTATATTTTAAGAAACATAACAAAGAAAAACAAGGTTTTTCTAATTTTAATCATTAATAGATATTGTCTAAATGAATAATAATTTACTGTCAAGATAGTCTTGAAAAATTTTCATGACTTTTGTTTTGTAATGTTACAAAACTTAAATTTTCAAGACCAACTAGAGTGTGCTCTAAACGTAAATACAAAACAAAATTGGATATCTAAATTTGGTCGGGATGATTATGAAAATTTATCATTATAAACCATAAATACATAACAAAATTGGATATAGGAAACCTAGTTATGTAAAGTTAAAGAATTTATAGGACTGTTGTTATGAGAAGAACCCTTTAAACCAATAGTTACGAGGGAAGTTTGTGACTTTTTAGACTTTTTCACCTCTAACCATTGACTGTCAATGGATCCCAACTAATGGTAGGGGATGTCTATGCAATATTTTTCAAAGGTTGTGGGAAGTTTGAGAGCGTATACCAAAAACTGCCATATCCGTATAATTTTGTCAAACCTAGGGTTGTTTGTGCAATTAGCCCCAGGATTAGTGATGTTTTATGATGCGCTTTCGAATAAAACGCACGACTCTTTCACCGTTTAATGTCTGCTCAGCTAATACGACACAAACCGGCACCGTTTCAACTCTTTTATGGCGTCAAAAGCCCAAAAACCTCTTCCAAAACCCTAGAAACCAGAGTAAGAGAGACAAATCAGAGATGGGAAGGTCAAGAAGGAAGTACAAGCAATCGAGAACTAAGGTTCGAGTGGCGCTTCCAAAGAAGAAGCCACACGTGTTCAAGCCAGCCTTCACTCTCCCTCCCAAGCTTCGCTCTCTCGTCGACGAGCTTCCACAATGGGACGACCAAGGCACCGTCATTAGAAACTACAAGTCCTTCGGCTTCGTTTCAAACCCCAACTTCCTCGGCGTCCGTTCTCGCACTTCTCACGTCGTCGAAAGCGATTCCCTCCAGCTGCCTCCGCCGTCCAAAGAACCCGCCTCTGAATTCGATCCCATCGATTCCGGCAGCGACCTTGAAGAAGACGGTCAGTTCTCTCTCTGTTTTTAGACGTTTTGATTTTGATTTTGTTACTCTATATATTGATTTGTGATTATAACTATAGATGTTTTTAGGTACACGCTTTTAGGATTGGTTTGTTTGTTTTTAGATTAGTAACTGAGATGATTAAAAATTGCTCATTCTGTGCTTGTTAATTTGTGTTCTCCATTTGATATGATCAATAATGTATTTCTGAGTTTAGTGGTTTGATCATTTTTGCAAATTCTATTATTTCTGCACGATAAAGGGTGAGGATTTTATACTTTAAAAGTGTCAAAGCAGTCGGAGATATACAGTTTTTTCTGGGTAATTTCTGCTCTATTGAGCCATTTCTTTTCGGGGTTGAAGCAATTCTCTCCAGTTGATGTAGGAAATCGTCTGTATCGATAATTCCTTTGGATGTGAATGCAACCTTCTTGAAGGTGTATTTCTGTCAGTAGTGAATTAGGCTTGTTTGTTTTTCTCATTCTGTGTTGAGTTTTTTCCTTCCATTACTGGTATTCGTTGTTTTAGTGTGCACGGGATTGATACTGTAATATATGAAGATTATCGAGTTTCTGTTTGCTTTTTAAAATAAGTAACTTTATACATTATAATTTTTAAGGTTATCTGAATTCTGAACCAAACTTGTGTGACCCTAGTGGATCTATCTGATGATTTTTTTTTGATAATATGCTGTGTGTTTGGCCAAATAGACGTGAAGTCAGCTCTTGGAAAGAAGCGAAAAGATGGGAAGGTCGCACCTTTGCAGCCATTGACCAGTATGCAACGCGTCCGTATTGGTCGGCTGATAGAGAGATATGGAGACGACTACCAGGTTCAATACAACTTCTTAGTTCCATTTCTTTGGGCTGTAATACTCTAAATTTTTGGTGCAGTTGTCTTACCTAGCTCTACTTTCTTGGCAGGCAATGTTCATGGATACAAAACTAAACGCAATGCAACATTCAATCGCCAATTTGGAGAAATTATGCAAGAGATATCACATGTGTAAAGATAAAAACCCTTTGATATTGTCCAGTTGAGAATGTTCTCAGCTCTGCTTTGAACATCCAAGTTCACTATTTTTCATCTGTTTTTCGCAATGAATGTTCGTATGGATAATCAAATGATTTCCCTGTTTGCTTTTATATCATATTTTGCCGATGAGACAAAATACTATGACGAGAAAACAAACGCAGTGCTTTTGGTGTTGCTAATCACAAATTCAATGATTAATCTTGTTATTAATTTGGTATATGTGTGCGGTAGAGTAATGTCTATCTATTCATCTGAAGTTGCTTTAACAGCTTTATGTTAATTAGTTTTTGCGTACGGACATCATCAACCTAATAAACTATAAGAACTTCGATCCTTTTACAGTTTTATAATGAAAAGGTTTTTATTAATCATGAAATTCAAGTACAAGTGCCTAACATATGGCTGAATACTTGAATTTGATATCATAAAATAACCAAAGCAATTAGAACTTGGATTAAACAAGAAAGACAACAAACACAAATCAACATCAAGATTAAATCTTGATTAATGAAATAAAAGAATTATTACAGTAATGATAAAAGAATAGAGGAATTTTACATGGCTCCGACGTTGTCAATTAAACAGAACCAAAAATTAATTGAAAGTTTACACTGTATGATGATTCAAACACTATCTATAGAATCTATACCGTGATCGAACTGAAGTTGCGTCGTCTTATCTTGGCGATCTTGAGTAACTGCTCGAAGGTGTGAGTTGGGCATGCAAGCGTAATCGGCCCGTCAATTTTAACATCAAAAACATCTCCTTGTGAAGTGTTGATGAGTTGTTGAAAGCTTGGCAATGAGAGATACTTGAGAGGAACTTGGTATCTCTTACGATCTTGGCCGACGTAAATGGCTACGCAGCCTCTTGCAAGCTCAAGCTTTTCAGGTTTCTTCTCATCATCAGCAGCAGCAGCATTCACCAACCTTTTGTACGACTTGTTGGAATCGCTGGCACTGAACTTCTTCATGAATCTTCGAAGGGATCTTGTGGAGATCATCATGATTCTCAGAGATTTATTATAAAGTTGAGTAGGAGAGAAAAAATTAAAGAAATTACAAAGCACAAAGTAAGGGTTTGTGATGTAAACACGATGGATATATAGAGGCAACAATACGACTCCTGGTTTGATTAGGATTCCTAATCCTATTATTTTTTATAACCTAATTAAATTATCTAAATTATCTAAATCCTATTATATAATTTTTTTTAATAAAATATTATTGATTTCACATTTTGTTTTTTGAAAGTTTTTCATAGAATGGATTCTAATTTGCTTAAATATCTTATGTAACAAGTAACAACATCCTATCACACATAGATATCAATTCCATTACATAAATATGCATATTTCCTGCATTTTCCCCCCTTTAATTTTCATCTACACGTCCCTAATCATATATATATATATTTTTTAAATTGTGAAGTTGATCGTATTAGTATATTACACATAGCCTTGAATGAGTTTGCCAAGGTTTATATATATAGTTCTTTTTTCCTCAGTGCTTCCTGATATAACTCCATCAGTGCGTTGTATGTGAGTCATAGATTATAGAGAAGTTTTGACAAGTGTATCTAATGGTCCACATCCAACGTACTGATGAAATTATATCATGATGCACTGACTTGAAAATTTTCCTATATATATATGTCGATTTGGATCTTTTCCTAACCTAAACTTTTATTAAGCTTTCAAACTTTCAAGCATCTATTGACATGTGGCAATTGCATATTTCAATAGACAAGATTTATTTTATGTATTTGTAAATAATAGTTAGACAAGTGAAAGCATTTTATTTGTACTTTTTTCTTTTGAAGTATTACAAGAACTATTACAATAGGACTACCGGGACCTGCCATAAGTTGGGAAAAACATATAAGGAAGATGCTTGTGTACAAATGTAAACCTTATGGTAAAGAAGAGAAAGAAGAACCTATCTACAGATGTATACGCTTTAGGTCAACATATATATATATCTGTACACAAGCATCTTCCAAAGCATATATCTTTCTGGATGTAGATGATGATATCTATATATACAGATGAATCTTATATATATATATATATATATATCATGTAATGAAGTAACACATGAGTGGATATATAGAATTCAAATATGATGAATCACTCATGTTCTGATCCTTTACACCCTATGATTACGATTAGGGTCATATTCCATAGTTACGATACCATATATGTATTTTTCATTCTGTTGAAAATTGATTTTACAGTATAAACGCTTATGCCCTCCCCAACTATGCCATGCGGTATTGATTCCTCTAGCATTATGACCTTTGCTGCAATGATATTGTCTATAAATCAAATGATTTCATGGATTGGATTGCACTTGATTGCCAACGGCTCCATTACGTGTGCTCGACATAGAAATTTTGTATAAATGTATCGCCATACTCTTAAGTTTTTTGATTTAAGTTCTATCCTTTCTAAGAGGTGGAATAGAATAACCCGGTTGAAGCATAATGATCATTCGTTTGTAATGCATTATATGTCCCATAATGGGTCCCATTCCTCTACCCTTTCGAGAGAGTTGATAACTATTCATAGCTATTTCCAATGCTTTATTTCTATCTTAGTTGATCTTGATTCGACATTAAAAGTATATTAATTTCTCCCCAATAAACGAATAATTTTGTCTGTAAATACTGCATATTTGATTCCATCCATAAATCTATTTTCTTCCCTATGAGTTCGAGTCTCAATAAGAATGCTAGTTCTTACTGTTCATATGTTATGATATGAATATACCACACCAATTCGTTATGTATAGATGATGAGATTCCATTGATACAGAGCCAATTCCAATAGACTTATTGGAGGGTCCCATTGGCGTGCATCCAGTAGGAATTGAACCTACGAATTTACCAATCATGAGTTGGACACTTTAACCATTCACTGAAAGGACCTCAATTCAAATATTAGATTTTCAAATTGAGAGAGATATTGAGAAAGGTCAAAAATTCTCATTATTTCTTAGATTTATGGACCCAATTCAATTCAGTGGGATCTTTCATTCACATTTTTTTCCACCAAGAACGTTTTATAAAACTCTTGGACCCACGAATTTTGAGTATCCTACTTTCACGCAATTCACAGGGTTCAACAAGCAATCGATATTTCACGATCAAGGGTGTAGTACTATTTGTAATAGCGATCCTTATATATCGTATTAACAATCGAAATACGACGCAAGAAAAAATCTTTATTTGACGAGGCTTCTTCGTATGTCTGTGAATTCCATTGGACCTAGAAATGATACATCAGAAGAATGTTAGGTTAATTGTTTTCCTTCTGGATCTTCCAAACACTCCTGGATCTTCTAAAAGGAAAAATGATCTCAGAGAGCTTTTTCATGGATCCAAAAGAAGTACTTAGGTTCTTCCAATAACTAAAAGTGTATCATGTCTGAATCTAACTAGGGTTTGCGGTGGTGGAGAAACTGGCTTGGAAAAAAGAAGGATTTTGGTTATAAGATATCTAATGAAACTGTCGCTGGAATTGAGATCTCATTCAAAGAGAAATATATCAAATATCTGGAGTTTCCCTTTGTATATTATATGGATGATCTAATCCCCAAGGACCATGGTTGGGAATTATTTGATCATCTTCCTATAAGTAAGAGGCGAAACATAATCAACTTGAATTCGGGACAGCTATTCGAAATATTAGTGAAAGACTCAATTTGTTATCTCATGTTTGCTTTTCATGAAAAAAATACCAATTGAAGTGGAGGGTTTCTTCAAACAAAAAGGAGTTAGGTCAACTATTCAATCAAACGATATTGAACGTTTTTCCATCTCTTCTTGAGAAATAAATGGGCTATTTCTTTGCAAAATTGTGCTCAATTTCATATGTGACAATTCTGCCAAGATCTCTTTGTTAGTTGGGGGAAGAATATGTACGAATCAGATTTTTTGAGGAAGATATTGAGAGAGAATTGAATTTGCTTAGACAATGTGTGGTTGATAAACAATGATCTATTTTTTAGCAAGGTAAGGAATGTATCATCAAATAGTCAATATGATTCAACAAGATATAGTTTCGTTCAAGTAACTGATTCTAGCTAACTGAAAGGATCTTATAATCAATCCAAAGATCATTTCGATTCATTTAGTAATGAGGATTCGGAATATCACACATTGATCAATCAAAGAGAGATTCAACAACTAAAAGAAAGATCGATTCCTTGGGATCCTTCCTTTCTTCAAACGGAACGAACAGAGATAGAATCAGACCAATTCCCTAAATGCCTTGTTGGTTATTCCTCAATGTCCTAGCTATTCAGGAAACATGAAAGACAGATGAATAAGCATTTGCTTCCAAAAGAAATCGAAGAATTTATTGGGAATCCTACAAGATCCATTCGCTCTTTTTTCTGACAGATGGTCAAAACTTCATCTGGGTTCGAATCCTACTGAGACGTCCACTAGAGATCAAAAATTGTTGAAGAAAGAACAAGATGTTTCTTTTGTCCCTTCCAGGCGATCGAAAAATAAAGAAATAGTTAATATATTCAAGATAATTACGTATTTACAAAATACCGTCTCAATTCATCCTACTTCATCAGATCCGGGATGTGATAGGGTTTTGAATGATGAACTAGATATGGAAAGTTCCAATAAGATTTCATTATTAAACAAAAATCATTTATTTCATCTATTCCATAACCGGAACAGGGGGAATACACGTTACACCACTACAACAAATATCACATGTAATAGGAGCAGAAAAATGCTATCAAAAGTAAACAATAGCATTCAGTTGCATGTCATGTCAACCAGTGTGATTAAAAGTTTTATCTTTTTATAGCATTATTTGCATGCTATAAATTTAGTTTTTTTTAATGTTATAATTATTTTTTTATAGCATTTAACTGATATTATATTATTAATAAAAAAAAAATGTTATTATTGTAGTTATTATAACTTCTTTAAAATGTTATTGTAATTGTATCCAATATAAAAATTGTATATTTTTAATTTTTACTTAATTGTTCGTTTAAAAAGTTTAATTGTGCACAAAACAAAAAAAGAAAAAAAAAATACAAACATTAAAGGAAAAAATATAAATATTTATTAATGAATCAAAATAATTATATGATTGACAAATCATATCAAATGTACAAGGAAATTTCTATATACAAACATTTGAATTTAGTTTAATAATAATAAAAATTACAAGAACATGATTTTTTTTTAGCTAATTACAACATGATAGCTCCACCAATCTTCACTACTGCTTTTGATATAACGTAGAAGCCTTCATCTTCATAACCTGAAATACATCAATAAAATAAAGTTATATTTAATAAAAAAACGAAAAAACATATATGAATTTATGTACCCATTACAATTATGAAATTGAGATTGCAGAGATTGTAACTAAATTGATCTAGCATGGCAAAGAAATCAAATATTGAAACCAAAAAAAAAAAAATTAAAAAAAAAATTGATATTTTACTTATGTTAAATTGTGTTTTTATTAATAAAAATTTAAAGCACAATAATAGGTTGAAATTAAAAAAAAAAAAAAAAAAATTTATAATAGCTTTACCTTATATGATTTCATGACATATCATAGCAAATTTAAAATGCTATTAAATTATTTTCTTAAAACAAAATTAACATTTGAGCTATATAGTTTAATAGCATTAAAAGTGCTATATTATTGAAATCAAAATGCTATTTAAACTAAAGTATTATCTATTATCGTCTTTTTATAGCATTTTACTATAATATGCAATAACATAGGTATATTTGATAGCATTTTAAAAAAGAACGCTAGAATGCAATGCTATAAAAAGTTATATTTGTTGTAGTGTACCACGATTTTGAATCAGAAGAAAGATTCCAAGTAATGGTAGATCTATTCACTCTATCAATAACTGAGTCGAATCTGGTGTATCATAAGAGATTTTCTTTTTCTATTGATTCCTACGGATTGAATCAAAAAGTATTCTTGAATGAGGTATTCAACTCTAAGGATGAATCGAAAAAGAATTCTTTATTGGTTCTACCTCTTATTTTTTATGAAGAGAATGAATCTTTTTATCGAAGGATTGGAAAAAAATGGGGAAGGTATTCAACTCTAGCTATGTGGAAGGTAGTGCACCTCTTTTTCACATAAGTGGTGAGGGGTTCAAATCCTACCATGTGCATTTTACAAGTGTGTGTGCGGATTTTTCTTTTCAAGTTGTGGGAGTAGTTATCTCTTGTTATAGGAATAAATATCCAGGCCGCACATGTATTGTTTGATCTCGGTAGGTCCCAGTAGTCATATTGTAATAGTTCTTATAATACTTCAAAAGAAAAGTACAAATAAAATACTTTCACTTGTCTAACTATTATTTACAAATACATAAAATAAATCTTTTCTGTTGAAATATGCAATTGCCACATGTCAATAGATGCTTGAAAGCTTAATAAAAGTTTAGGTTATGAAAAGATCCAAATCGACATATATATATAGGAAAGTTTTCAAGTCAGTTCATCATGATATAATTCCATCAGTACGTTGGATGTAGACCATTAGATTTACATGTTTTAACTCAAAGTGTATACACTTGTCAAAACTTCTCTACAATCTATGGCTCACATACAACGCACTGATGGAGTTATATCAGGACGCACTGAGGAGAAAAGACCTGTATATATATATATATATACATATATAAAAACCTTTGCAAACTCATTAAAGCTATTTGTAATATACTAATACGATCAACTTCACAATTTAAAAAAAAAAAAAAAATGATTACTGCATGGCATAGTTGGGGAGGGCATAAGCGTTTATACTGTAAAATCAATTTTCAACAGAATGAAAAATACATATATGGTATCGTAACTATGGAATATGACCCTAATCGTAATCATAGGGTGTAAAGGATCAGAACATGAGTGATTCATCATATTTGAATTCTATATATCCACTCATGTGTTACTTCATTACATGATATATATATAGATATCATCATCTACATCCAGAAAGATATATGCTTTGGAAGATGCTTGTGTACAGATATACATATATGTTGACCTAAAGTGTATACGTCTGTAGATAGGTTCTTCTTTCTCTTCTTTACCATAAGGTTTACATTTGTACACAAGCATCTTCCTTATATGTTTTTCCCAACTTATGGCAGGTCCCGGTAGTCCTATTGTAATAGTTCTTGTAATACTTCAAAAGAAAAAAGTACAAATAAAATGCTTTCACTTGTCTAACTATTATTTACAAATACATAAAATAAATCTTGTCTATTGAAATATGCAATTGCCACATGTCAATAGATGCTTGAAAGCTTGAAAGCTTAATAAAAGTTTAGGTTAGGAAAAGATCCAAATCGACATATATATATAGGAAAATTTTCAAGTCAGTGTATCATGATATAATTTCATCAGTACGTTGGATGTTGACCATTAGATACACTTGTCAAAACTTCTCTATAATCTATGGCTCACATACAACGCACTGATGGAGTTATATCAGGAAGCACCGAGGAAAAAAGAACTATATATATAAACCTTGGCAAACTCATTCAAGGCTATGTGTAATATACTAATACGATCAACTTCACAATTTAAAAAATATATATATATGATTAGGGACGTGTAGATGAAAATTAAAGGGGGAAAAATGCAGGAAATATGCATATTTATGTAATGGAATTGATATCTATGTGTGATAGGATGTTGTTACTTGTTACATAAGATATTTAAGCAAATTAGAATCCACTCTATGAAAAACTTTCAAAAAACAAAATGTGAAATCAATAATATTTTATTAAAAAAAATTATATAATAGGATTTAGATAATTTAGATAATTTAATTAGGTTATAAAAAATAATAGGATTAGGAATCCTAATCAAACCAGGAGTCGTATTGTTGCCTCTATATATCCATCGTGTTTACATCACAAACCCTCACTTTGTGCTTTGTAATTTCTTTAATTTTTTCGCTCCTACTCAACTTTATAATAAATCTCTGAGAATCATGATGATCTCCACAAGATCCCTTCGAAGAGTCATGAAGAAGTTCAGTGCCAGCGATTCCAACAAGTCGTACAAAAGGTTGGTGAATGCTGCTGCTGCTGATGATGAGAAGAAACCTGAAAAGCTTGAGCTTGCAAGAGGCTGCGTAGCCATTTACGTCGGCCAAGATCGTAAGAGATACCAAGTTCCTCTCAAGTATCTCTCATTGCCAAGCTTTCAACAACTCATCAACACTTCACAAGGAGATGTTTTTGATGTTAAAATTGACGGGCCGATTACGCTTGCATGCCCAACTCACACCTTCGAGCAGTTACTCAAGATCGCCAAGATAAGACGACGCAACTTCAGTTCGATCATGGTATAGATTCTATAGATAGTGTTTGAATTGTCATACAGTGTAAACTTTCAATTAATTTTTGGTTCTGTTTAATTGACAACGTCGGAGCCATGTAAAATTCCTCTATTCTTTTATCTTTACTGTAATAATTCTTTTATTTCATTAATCAAGATTTAATCTTGATGTTGATTTGTGTTTGTTGTCTTTCTTGTTTAATCCAAGTTCTTATTGCTTTGGTTTCAAGTTTCCACTTTCAACCGTTTGTTGGACACTTATTCTTGAATAACATTAGTACATTACATTATGTATGCTTTTGGACCCGTGCATGGGTGATCTATGCCATTGTATCATCATAAACATTATTTATACATTCGGTGGGTGATCGATGGAGATCAAGTTGCTTTAAATTTTATGGAGAAATGAGAGGCAAGCTATTGAATCATAAATATTTTGTTGAGTTAGCAAATTGTTTTGAGTTCTGAGCATTTTTCGATTCAACAGGGATCGAACATTAAGGCACAGAATCAGTGATCTCATCGTAATCATATCATTATATAGAAAAGGTCCAGACTATACACTATACAATAACAACAGTTCAGACAAGATGAAGTTGGTACGGTGGTTTGCCCATCACACCTATACCATGAAATGTGCGGGTTCGAATCTGTTCTCCTCTCAAAATTCTGAATTATTGTAATATTTTATGAAAATATATTTATCAACAAGATGAGGCTGGTCAAATGGTTTACTCCTCACATCACCAAACCCGAATTTATATAATATTTCAACAAACAAAATCAATAAAAACAGCTTTTTTTCTTTTAAATTTGACACCGAACGAGTCCGGAGTCTTCTGAGACCTGGATGATATCTACTCTCACGACACTAGATATTAAACTCTTGAAAGTTTTCATGGACTAACAATTTTCTGTTCATCCATTTATTTGGTTGCTGTGAGTGTCATATATGTGATTTGTTCAAACAGGGAAATCATAATCCATTCCAATAAAGCAGAACATTCTGCAGCAGTTCTACATGAATGATATATACAAAATTTATGCAAAAATCAAGCAAATGCTGGAAACAAAACATTACAGGTTCCAGGGAAACCACAGATTTCTGGGTTTTGACCTAAAACTAAAACTAAAAATGAGAGAATTGCTTGTTTAAACACCAATGAATGTTCGACACTGGGATTCCCAATGCTCCTTTGCCTGCCGAACCCTCTCTACTTTTTCTGTCCGAAGACGCTCCCCCCAATACTCACGGCAGCTGTTCAAGTAAGAATGGTAAATGTGAGAAACTTGCAAGCAGTGCATAGATAGGAACACGTAAATTCATTCATTTACCACTCTTTTTTCTTTACACTCACACACTCAGCTCCACCTTCCCATGAGCAAAATAAATAAGAAATTAAGAATTTAGTAGGGCATGTATTATGATAACTTGATGGACAGAGACAAACCTTCGACTTAATAGAATACTAAGCTCTTCCAAGTGCACGGCACCTTCATATACTCCTGCCTGAAATTAAATCAATATAAATTATAAGACAGAGTTAACTGATTATGGTTCGAACAACGTATAACTGTAGAAAGGCAAAATACAATTGTTTTCCAGAATTCACTTTTCTTATCGTTTAAATCGTTAGAGTGAAAACAGTTTCCTCAATATTACGACAAGCCATATCATAACTTATTGAAAGGGGACAACTAAAACTAATGGTGAAAATCAACAGCATTTTATAATAATTACATATCACAAGTAAACCCTGACAACTTTAAACAAGACCAGCAATGTACATAGGAGTGGAATGGATACTACATAGATCAAGAAGAATTTTAATAGTCTTTAAGGAAAAAAAATTATGAAATAAAAAACTTGAATTGGCAGTAGATCTAGAATAAGTACAAATATTCTGAGAATGGATATTACTAAATTTCTGATGAAATATGAGGTCTTTGGGTTCAATATTGGATAAAAACTCATCTAATGTCCTGATTATTAAAAAACAATTGAAATGAATCCTTAACATAGTTGATGTTCTGGCATATCATATTCTAGTATCGTTTTAGTCTAATGACATAATGGACATTCTAAATCCAGAAGTGAGGAGATCAACCGCACTATGACTACAAGCTTTATGAAAAAAAATAATAATAATAAAAATTACTGAATACATAAATGTTACCTCTCGGCACAGAGGGCATTTTTCTTTGGGTTCAGCTTCCTTTAGTCCATCAACAATGGTCACTGAAGCAGCAGAGCAAGCACACATGTAGCAGAATATGTGACCACATATCAAAGAAACCGGATCAAACACAGTGTCCTGTTACCAGAAGAAAAATTTACGTAAGAAAGGGGATCAGATGATGGTAAAGTTAACATTTTTCTGCCATGATGTCATTTAAGTTCAACGATATAGCTAGATTGCAAGGCTACAGGCCCCGGTTAGAAAAAATATTTCATTTATTAATACCTTGCATAATTAGTAAATTGTAATATTCAAACTACTGAGAACAGCTATTTAACATTTACTTGATAATCTTTCGGTTTTCACTGTTAATAACATGATGACATGTATTAGACATCGAACCAGAACAGGATAAATAACCAACAATGTAACACGGCTTCAATGCAAAAAAATTCAATGATATACTTCATGAAATTCCAGTAGGACACAGATTTTTTTATGTGATTGCCTAGGCCTTAGTGCATTATGTATGATGTCACTTCTAAAAATATAAAATTAAGAACTTACCAAGCATATAGAACAAGTCAAATCAATATCAATCTGGACAGAATCAAAGAGCTCACAGGAGAGTGATGGTTTGTCGTCATTGAATTTGAGAGAGCACCCTTCAAACAACGCAGGGGCATTGCTTAAGTTGACTTTGGTTTCCCTCAAATTAATGTGGAAAGCCATAAGCTCACACAGCCAAGGTGACTGCAAAATCTCAATATGCATACTTTGGGCTTGTGACTTGAAGACCTGCCCTTGCTTAGAATAATGAATCTGTGCGCCCCATAAAAAATAAAAGATTAAATATTGCTAAGTATCACAACAACCAAAAGCAGAATAAATTTGTACTAAAATGCAATATAGAAAATGAGTATAAACATACCTTATCATATTTCTTCAGTATTTTTCTAATCGCAATGGCGTTGATTAGTGCATAGGTGACCAAGTCCCTGCCTTCTTGAACTAAGGCAACATGGGTCCCTTTCATCTTGCCTTTAAACCAAATAAAGCACTTCCCTAACCCAGAAGCCAGATGAATCTCAAGCAACTTCCGTGCACGCTCGTTAAAGCATCCTACTACAGCTGACATTTCATTCAGAAGAGAAGGGAAGAAGGTTCCATCGCACACTACACAACGATTTCAATTAGCATACCAGTAAATATTGATGAAATAACAAAATTTCCTCTCCTTTTTTTTTTTTTCTTGTTCTTAAATTTTCTTTAATTCCTCTGCATCATGGTGTGAGACAGATTTCAACCCAGAACTTCTTGTGATTACACGAGAAATCTTACCGGCTAAACTAGCTAGTAACCACCACAAATTAACATAATAACAAAATTTCTTACGTTACATAAACACATGTAAAAATATGCAGCTTCTCAGTGTATGGGTGGAGGAATTTCAACAACTAGTGAATATGAATCAGATTGCGCATTTTCTATGAACAGACAATGAAACAAATTTCCCATTAACTTTTTCAATAAATATGCTTTAAACAGATCTGAATTCGCCTAAAAGACCAAACAGAGTACTTGAACTTGTACAATTCGTATACTTGTTACTGTTGGTTCCACTAGCAGACCCAAACCCAGTTGTTAATTATGAGAGAATCCCACAAGAAGAAAACAGAACAAATTAACCTCTGTTCATATCATCAAACCCTTAATAGGCAAAATCAATTGTAGAATAGTAAACATAAAGCGAAGAATACCAGGACAGTGGTGAGGGCAGGGTTGGGTACTTTCAATGGCGTTATGGGTCTGGAAATCTCTGCTGCACTTCTTCAAAATCTTCTTGAGCTTCTTCAAACCAACAGCAGGTAGTTTTTTTTTCTCTTGTTCTTGCATGTACTCCTGATATTTCTTACAAAACTTCATTTTTCAAACATGTATGTAATCAATCTTTCGTAGAATCCAACAACACACACAATGCTCTACTGATTCAACTCTTATAAAATTAAACCAAATAAAAATAAAAAAAATTAAACGATTTCTTCTATTCGGTGATAAACATAAACCCTTGTGTATTTTTTTAATTTTCTTGTGTGAATGTTTAACTGTCTTGTGCCTACAGGATTGCAACTGGCAGACGCATATAATGGACAAAGTTGAGTGTCTACTTGGAGAAAAAGTCAATTTCTCGAATACACAATTTTAACGGACTTTACTAAGTAAGCGAGTGAGAAGATTTTTTTGCAAGGGAGATATTGAGTTACATGCGTGTTACATTATCATAGTTACCGACATTAATTTATTTAAAGTATAGAATAAAACACCTTAAAAGGAAATCAAACCATATTTATTGTCTTCTTTCTACATTAATTTAAATTATATTTTTCTTCAAAAATTTATTTAATTAGATTTATTTTTTTTTAACAAGAAAAATAGTAATAAAAATTGATTTTTTTTTTTTTTTAATAACAAAAATAGTATCAGAAAATAAATACATCACAAATCCACTATTCTTGAGATTCCTAAGATGATGTTAATTATTTATGATCAGATATTTAAGTTGGTTTTAGAGTTTTACATAGACAAGAGACTTCTAGATCCATTTGATATGAATTTGAACCCGCAGATAAGTATATTGTATTGTATTTAACTGTATTTAACTGAATTGTATTGGATTAGACTGTATTTTTCTTAAACAAACAATTCTGTGTTTGATAATATTTTGTATTATATTGTTTTAACTAATACAACATCTCTATTTTGTATTAGCTAATACGACATACACTGTATTAGACCAATTAAAATGTATTAATTAATACAATACATTGAACATTGCAAAACAAACCAAACATTGTTTTTGTATTATTTTAATATATTTTAAACTTCTAATACAATATAATACGGCGCACTAAACGATCCTTGAGTGAACTTCTTTAGCATATATATATATTTTGAAAATACCAAAATAAGTTATGCATTTATATAAGACTTATTTTTTATATTTCTGATACTTATTTTGATATTTTCGAGACTTATTAATTTTCAAGACTTACTCGTCAAAATCGAAATTTCTAGATTTTATTTTCATCTTCTTCATCAACCTCCATGGAGGTCAAATCCATTGAAAGTTATCGAATAAACATCCAATGGAATCTCTTTGGAGGTATATTTCACCTCCATTGATGGTGGTCATACCCACCAATTGAGGTTTTAGAAAAAATAATAATAATAAATTAATAGATAAAGTAATAAAAGAAAAATATAGGCGTTTTATAGTAAATTTATAGATGTTAACCGGTGTCTTATGTTAAAAATACACTATATACAAAATGAGTAATGTTATATTGTCCGAATCTGGTGTCCAAATCTTGTATCAAACACTGTAGATCATTCATTTAAATTGTATTATCATTCATTTAAATCATACAAATCTAATATAATTTGAATGAATGGTCTATACTGTTACCACATCGTTGGACACCAAATTTAGATATTAAATTTTGATAATTTATCATTACTCATACAAAATACAGTGCGGTGAATGTACAGGTTAAGTGACAGCCAATTACCAATAAGTCACATCTGACGGGTTGTAAGATGAGACAATAATTGCCGTAACGTAAATGTCAATTGTGAAAAAGCAAAATCACGTGAATTTCTTGAAAAGTTAGATATATACGTCTTTCGACAATACTCATTAATAATAAAAAGACCCGTGCTCTTCTTTTCAATTTCTTATGCATTTTGAACAAATTAACTCATTCCGTTATCTTTTTTACACTAAATCAGGCTTTTTGTATAATCAAAAATATGCAAGAAAAAGCATACCAATTCAAACACACTCACGTGTATTTTGTAGGAACTGTCTATGAATTGCTAGTACTTATTCTTCTACAGTTTTTTTTTTAATTTATTTATCGATATATATATATATACTCTTCCAGAGTTAAATTACAAAAATACAATCCTATTTATTTATAGATTTCAGAAACTAACCTTATATTAATAAAAAATAAAAAATGATTTAAGGTTGGTCTAATAGTATACCCGTTGTGTCGTACCCTACAATTTAAGGACGAAGTTATGAAAGGGCTGAGGCCTCCGTTATGAAAGGGCTGAGGCCTGAGGGAGGCCTCAGCCCTACAGTTTTTTGAAAAATTAATTTTAAATTTTTATAATCAATTGAAATTTTTTATTTTTACTTTTCTAAAATGAAAATTATATAGTTTTTATAACCACATAGTAATGGTTTCTATCGGAAGAGGACCATGAATAGATATTCACACTTTTCCTCTCATCCATCGGTTTGATGTAATTGTTCTTATGTTTGATTGGTAATTTTGTTATATGTTTTAAGGCATACAAAATTTTAAAAAATTAGTAAAAACATGTTATACTTAAATTTAATTTTTTTTGTTTTAAAAAATTAAATATAAATATATTATAATAAATTGAAATGTATATATATATATATATATATATATATAAAGTGATTCTGCTTTTTCTAAATTTTAAAAAAAGTAATATTATTCGTATATAAATAGGTATAACTTTTTAAATTATTAATCGCATTAAATAATTCGGTTGAGTAACGATGGATTTTACAATTACTAATCGCATTATTAATCGCGTTAAACTATCAAAACATAGTCACTCAAATTGCATCTAGAAGCCCACCGAATTTCAGTGGTCTTATGATCTTATCTATCATATTATATTTTACTTTTTATATTAAAACTGTGTACGTAAGCTATTCAAATTAAATTAATGAATTGTATTGTCAGATCCGTTAAATTCAGGATCCAGCAACATATTAACTTAAAATAAATCCGGTATAAGGTATTTTTTAAAAGTTTTCATTATTGATAAAGTTCAACAAACTTACGATTTATATTAAAATTGACAATAAAATCATAATAAAAACTCAAAATCGATAAAAACGAAATTAATATTATAAAATCATCAAAAAAAAAAAAATTGAGTGGATTCGTCGAATCATCAACTTAACCCAGTTCGTTCATCGAATCGTCAACTAAAATCGTAATTGTTCGTTGAATCATCAACCTAATCCTGTCGTAGAGTTCGTTCTTTAGACAATGAGAGAGAGAATGTGAAAAAAGATAGAAAATTTAACAAATAGGGTATTTTAATCTCATCACCTACTTCAGTGCTAATAAAACATAAATTATTAAAACAATCGTACTTACACAAATCCCTTTTGAAAAATGTTATATACCCCTATTTTCCTTATTCTTCAAATACAAAACATTTTCTCTGATGTCTTCCTTATCACTTTGCAAGCTAATAACCGATAAATTAAGGTCATCGTAAAGATAAGACCAACTAAAATATCGCCACGTGGAATCTTCCTTTTTATTATTTTATTTTTTTTATTTTAAGGAATCGTGTAAGCTTTTTGATGCCGCCTTAGCTGTGAATTGTGAATGGCGATCGTGCATGTGTTGTTGGTTGGCGATGGTTTTAAGTTTTCGTATGGTACACTACACAGCCAAAAGCAATGGATAGATACCACTTAACGGATACTGGACTTCAATTTTGTATTAAATTACATGATCACTTGTATAATTAGAGTATAGATATTGACACTCATAAATATTTAAAAGTAAATTCATATCTAAAATTTAAAATGAAATCATTATTATAAGTATCCATCTTAATGCTAATAGTATCATTATTTAAATGAATATATTCATTTTAATACAATTTATTTATAAACTCCCTTAATTTATTAGCATACCCAATTTAACAGATCATAGAATTAAAGTTTAATTAGGGTTTAGTTTTTTTTTTTTTTTTTTCTTTAATAAAGAGATATAGGTGTAATTAATAGGTATACACAATATTTGGTTTCATTTTAATTAAAGTAATTTATCTTTATTGGTAAATTTTTATTAGATATTTTTGTAATTAATTTTTTTTTATTAAAATATTGATATACTTATCGTATTTATGAGTGTCAATATTGATATTCATATAATTATTAATCTCCAAAAATCACAGTAAACCTTTCGTTTCGTTTATGGTCAGTGTCAATAGACATTCACCTAATAATTTATACAAACCATGAGCATTTTAAATTCCTATTGGCTGATTAAGAGCCGCCCACTGCTTTTGTAGGCCTCCAATGAAGTCCTCCAAACAATGTCCAAAAAAAAAAAAAAAAAATGTCAATGGTGGTCAAAGGTTTAAAATCCATCATATTTATTTTATAAATATATATAAAAAGTTTTTTTTGGGTTTATAAAAATAGTTATTCGAACGGTATTATACATGTATTGTCTGATCTTGACAATAAAATGTACTATGATATTATTTTAGGTAATGGCCAATGGTGGCTATAGATCTTCAAATAATTAAATTAGAAAATATCTAAGTTGGTGCAGAAACATTATAGTTTATAGTTGTGGTTGGTGCTCTATGTAATGATATCATGACTCATACAAACTTTTCGAAATTTCATTAACAACAGTTGTATAGGTCTATTTTTATGGGTTGTTGTGAATCCAGTCAAAGTCAAATAGTATCTTACTGTGATTTTGAACGGTTGTAAACAAAGAAATTTTATGAGTGGAAGAACCACCATCCATGGTCGAACGATAGAGCTCGTATTCTTTTTGCTGTATATAGGCACACTTTTGGTTGGTGCTGACTGCCGAGTATTTTACTGTTTACTTTTCACTTTTGAGGACCAATCCATTTGATTTTATCCAACAAGTACATCATTAGTTTGAATTTCTATTATGAAAGGCCGTTGAAAATCCTAACTAAAAGCACGCCAAATTGTCAAGATAAGATTTAGATGGAATCAAATCAATCAATGTGTCATTTCTTATTCTTTATTTTTTTTTATTCCTTCTTCTTTAATTTTTTTTTATTGGATAATCAAGAATGGACAAACAGAACGAAGTATTTATTATTATTATTATTATTTTTTTCACACAATGCATTTTATATCGGTGGAAATAGAGAAAAATGTCACGTTTTTCACATTGTTTTTGTAAGAAAGTCACCGATTCAATTACTTAAGTTTAAAAAGAACTAAAGTAACTGATTTTCAAAAATACCTTTGTTTTATACATTCTCTTTCTCATTTTGAAGTTTTCTAAGATTTTATTCTTTCATATTCTTCTTCCTCTTCCTCTATAACAGACCTCTAATAGAGGTTGAACATCATAATATTACCAATGCATCTTCATTGGATAATTAGTTTTATGGAACTTCGCAGACGCATTCGGGGGTCTCTTCATTGAGTTCCTTTTCATTTATTTTTCCGAGTCTTTTGTAAACCTTAAGCTGATTGTGTGAATTTTGAATCTAATTGAAAAGACTTGGAGACAAATTAAAAAGTCTCGGAGACTAGTTACAAAGTCTCGGAGATACAAAATTAACAAAAAAAGTTGATGGTTAAAAAAGCTCGGAGACTATTTACAAAGTCTCGGAGATAATTGAAAAGGCTCAGAGACTAACTGAAAAAGTTCGGATTACTGTTGAAAAGACTCGATCAGTGTATGAAAAGGCTCGGATACAATGTTAAAAGTCTCGAAGATTCAAAATTGATAAACCTATTCATAAAAATGAAAAAACTCGGATTACTGTTGAAAAGGCTCGGAAAGTGTATGAAAAAGCTCGGAGATAGTGTTAAAAGACTCGAAGATTCAAAATTGACAAATCTATTCATAAAAATGAAAAAGCTCGGATTACTATTGAAAATGCTCGGACAGTATATGAAAAGTCTCGGAAACAATGTTAAAAAGCTCGGAGTTTCAAAATTAACAAATCTATTCATAAAAATTAAAAAGCTCGGATTACTATTGAAAAATCTCGGACAGTATATGAAAAGTCTCAGAGATAGTGTTAAAAGGCTCGGAGTTTCAAAATTGACAAATCTATTCATAAAAATGAAAAAGCTCGGATTACTATTGAGCTCGGACAGTGTATGAAAAGTTTCAGAGACAGTGTTAAAAGACTCGAAGTTTCAAAATTAACAAATTTATTCATAAAAATGAAAAAGCTCGGATTATTATTGAAAAGGTTCGGACATTGTATGAAAAGTCTCAGAGACTGTTAAAAGGCTCGGAGTTTCAAAATTGACAAATCTATTCATAAAAATGAAAAAGCTCGGATTACTATTGAAAAAGCTCGGACAGTGTATGAAAAGGCTCGGAAATATTGTTAAAAGGCTAAGAGATTCAAAATTGACAAACTTATTCATAAAAATGAAAAAGCTTAGATTACTATTTAAAAAACTCGAGACTGTTTGATAAAGCTCGGAAACCCAGATCATTATCATTTTGTAGATTCTGGTCGACTTCAAGATTGTAGCGCCACCGCCTATAAGTTCACCATGAGATTTTCAGTCGGATTTCTCTCTCTCTCTCTCTCTACTTTTTTCTCTCTAGGTTTGAAAAGACACAAATTGATAAAATAAGAGTATTTTTATCTGATCATTTAAATATATGTTTTTTAAATTTGAATTAGTAAAGTGATGGTATTCTTACAAAAACCGTCCTAAATAATGACAAAAAAATCGTAAACCCCTTTGTATCATGGTTTAAATTGTTTTATCGAGACATATCTATCAAAATTACTTCGAGAACCTAATTCGTTATTTTATATCGATTATATTCTTTTACGTGTTCAAAGCCAAACAAAACAACTGGTGTCTACCACACAACATCTTACACAATTAAATTCTCCTGGAAAGTACTACAATGAAGGAGGGGTCACGTGGTGGTCTTGTCCTTTGTGCTATATCGGTTTATATATATATGATACAAATCGGATTAGAGTCTGTCATGATCTGGTATGAGATCTTCAAAGTCTATGAAGGGATTTCCTTACACTTTAATTGCTATCACTTAAGTGAATGGAATATGTTAAACTATTGTTGTACTGAATTTAACCATATTCTAATCCGTGGAATATACATATTCAGATGATATAACAATATATATGTTATTTAAAAAACATGAAAATAACACATGTCATGCAAACTAAATGCATGATAACATATGTCATACCAAATCATGCATTACAAACTCTATAAAAAAACCCTTTAAAATGAGAAGAATGGATGAGAAGGAGATTCTATAAAAACTAGACAAATGCATGATTCTATAAAACTAGACAAATGCATTTAGAAGTGCCTCATCTTTGATCCCAGCATTGGCGATAGAAGGAGCTAAGGGGTTGAGATTCATACATTTGCAGAAAATGAATTAAGCTCCGAAAAGGTATCATCGATAACTTTCTATTCCTTTTTATTTTGAATTGATTTGATTGAGATTTTCGTGTTCCAACTACAGAACCAAACTACCTCTAAATGGAATCTCTGAAGGGATAAAATCTCAAAAAATTCTACGAAATCAAACTACCTCCGAAAAGAATCTTCAAAGTGATACCTTTCGAATAAGCACGCCAAGGCTATGATAAAACTTTGATAATCGAAGCACCCCTATTAAACGCCGAGTCAAATTTACCCGATATAATATACAACTAGTCAAACCCCCAACTCCACCAAAAGACTTCCAGAGTTGAGAACTTGAGGGACAATTGTTGGTACTAAATTTAACCACATTCGAAGAACATAATCGGTGGAATATACATATTCGAATGACATAACACACAACAATACACATGTCATTCAAAAAACATGCAAAATAACATATGTCATGCAAACTAAATGCATGATAACACATGCCAACTCAAGCATAATAAACTCTATAAAAACCCCTTTAAAATGAGGAGAATGGATGAGAGGGAGACAGGGGAGGGCCCATCATGCCTAGGGCCCTTAAATACATGGTTTCAGTTTGTTATACTTATGAAAAAAAAAAAAAAAATGGTCCAGATATTTGTTTTTAATGTAAAGGCCAAACATTACTAAAATTTTTTTTGACAAAGGGCCCAATGCCCAATTTGTTTTATTCGTATAATCATATCTTTAGATAACAAAACCCAAATTTTTCTAGGGTTTCATACCTTCTATGATATCTTCTTCTCCACCCACCAAAGACAAAAAACCGGCACAACTCATTTCTCTTTTAGGGTTGTTTTTTTCATTTAAAATTTAATGGGTCTAAATCATAATTATTAAGTTGTTTTATTTATTTTTTTAAGTGGTTAAACAACTTAAAATAAAAAGTAAAATATCATAACTTTTCATTTAATTGTAAATTATTGAATTGCATTAAATGCAATTCAAATTTTTTTTTTTCCGATACAATCCTCCATATATAATATATATCTCATTTCATTATAATTATATGGGTACGGATATTGACACCCATAAATATGATAAGCGCACCCATATTTATAAGTACACCGAAGTCTAAAATTTAAAATTAAAACATTACTATAAACACTCATCTTAATGCCAATAGTACCTTATTTAAATGAATGTTTTAATTTCAATACAATTTATTTATAAACCCTCATAAATTATTAACACACCCAATTTTACAAATGATAAATTTTTAAGTTCTTTAGATTCGAAAACACAGTCTTGAGAATTCTTTAAATTTTAAATTTTTAGAATCTCTACTTCAGACCAATTTCTTGCTATGGAGATGTTGCCCAAGAGGGGCAAATTGCTTGACTGGCATGGAAAAGAGATCTTATAGAAATGATCACCAAGTAGAGAAATTGTCGTAATTTTATAAGATAAAATTATGAACTGCATATCTGTTCAAATCTCAGGCAGATATGAACTGCACTAAAACTAGTAGAGATACTGCTTGTTGAACTAACCGTGAACTGCAGCTGGTCATACTCATCACCATCCTTTTTTCTATTTCTTATGTTGGTATCCCTCCTACCATCACAAACCTGAGAAGCAATCATGAAATATAGATTACTTGAAGATAAACATTACATAATCCAACTAAAAGGACTGCTAATATGTAAGTCAATCATATATTTAGCAACCTGAACTGAATTTGCAATCTTGGGAAGTCTCCTGTATTCTCACCCTCTACCAATCAGCAAACTTGCTATCTTGTCGAAGCAAAGCCCATTTTGCTCTGTTTGAACTTTGAACACATCCCACTCACGCAGAAATGATCACCAAGTAAATAATGGGTGTAATTAATGGGTGTAAATATTATTTTATTTATTTTTAATTAAACTAATTGTCATTATTGGTAAATTCCTATTGGAATATTTTTGTAATTAAAATTTTTATTAAAATATAGGTGTGCTTCTCATATTTATGGACGTCAATATCGGCTTCCTAATTATATATGATATAGAAATATTTATTTTAAATAGCTTTAAAAATAAAAAAGAACCCTAATCACTTCTCATATTGGTGTTTAATATTTATATTTTATTATGATATTAGAGTGATGTGTATATATATATATATTTAGAGTATTTTGTGTGAGTTTTCCCACTGCCTTTTATATATTTTGAAAAAAAAAATACATTTTCTTTTCTTAGTAAAAATGAAGTTTGTTTGTAATGGAAGAGGAAGATCATGGTCATATGTGTTCATATATAATTATTATTTTTGGATTGTTTTTATTGTATATTATATATATAATTGTTTAATATGTGTATGAATATAAAATTACTTATTTTCAGATAATTTACTTTTAAAAAACAAACGTGTTGACAATACATTCAGATATGAGGAAAAAAAAAAAAAAAAAAAAAAAAAAAACATGTCATTCAAATTCAGATTTCAATCTCTATTCAGTCTTCAGAAAAATTCAGGACTATTCAATCTTCAGACAAAAAAACAAACGACCCCTTAGTCTATTTCTCTCTCAACTCTCAAGTATCAAGCTCTCAGTTTTAATTATGTAATTTTCTTTTGGGTTTATAGCACCAATCTCCTTAATTATATGTGAAATCGCATGTTACCCCCCTAGGCTTTTTTTTTTTTTTTTGGGCATTAAACCCCTGAACTTTCATTTACTGACAATAGCTAACGGAAAGAAAACAGACATCTAGGGAAAATTACACTTGCACACCATGATTATATGCATAATTGCATTAAAACTGGAAAAATATAATAATAATACACACACACACCCTTTGACATGTTGACTAATGTCTAAAAAAATAATAAATAATAATATTAATATATTTTTTTTAAAAAGCAAATAATATTATTAATAATAATATTAATAAACTTTAAAAATAATAATATATGATGATGATGATGATGATGATGATGATGATGATGATGATGATGATGATGATGATGATGATATTATTATTATTAATATAATATAATAATAATATTATTATTAAATTTTAAAAATAATAAGATATAATAATAATAATAATAATAGTAATATATGATGATGATATTATTATTATTATTATTATTATTATTAAAATTTAAAAATAATAATATGATGATGATGATGATGATGATGATAATAATAATAATTATAATAATAATAATAATAATAATAATAATAATAATAATAAAGAAGAAGAAGAAGAAGAAGAAGAAGAAGAAGAAGAAGAAGAAGAAGATGATGATGATGATGATGATGATATAATATAATATAATATATTATTATTATTAATTTTTTTTAAAAAAATAATATTATTAAATTTAAATATATATATATATATATATATTTATATATATATATGAGAAATGCTAAACTTTGTGGATCCCCACTTCCAAACAAGTATTCGGAGGTTGAAGCACCAACCATCATCACACACCATGATGGAACGAGCATGAATGTTAATAGATAAATAATTAAAAAAAATGTCATTTTATATAATTTTATTATTATTATTATTGTTGTTGTTGTTGTTGTTATTATGATTATCATCATCATTATTATTATCATTATATATTATTATTATTTTTTAAAGTTATTATTATTATTATTATTAAATTTTATTAATATTAATATTATTACTTATTTTTAAAAAAAATTATTAATATTATTATTATTATTTTTTATTTTTTTGGACATTATTCAACCGATCAAAGGGTGTGTGGTGTTATTATTATATTTTTTCAGTTTTAATACAATTATGCATATAATTAGGGTGTGTAAGTGTAATTTTCCCTAGACGTCCGTTTCCCTTCCGTCAGTTATTGTCAATAAGTCAAAGTTCAGGGGCAACATACAATTTCACGTATAATTCAAGGGCCATTGGTGTTATTAACCCTTTTCTTTTTCTTCTTGCTTTTTTTTTTTTTTTGTTGGTAATTTTTACAAATTGTAATCTTTTTAATCTATATTTCTATAATTCTATTTAATCTTCTTTAGTCTCTTATTTATTGTTTAGTTTTTGTTAATTGACCATAACTTCTCAGTTCTCAAAAGTCAAAAGCAAAAAAATATGTTGCTTTGTTTTGAAAAGCATATATGATATATGTATATCGGTATATGGTTAAATTGCTATTTTATACGTTAAAAAATAAAAGTATTAATATTGAAACTTAAAAGAAAGAACAATGTTTTCACCAAAAAAAAAAAAAAAAAAAAAAGAACAATGTTTTCACCAAAAAAGAGAAAAAAAAAAAAAAGAAAGAAAAGGAAAGAACAACGTTTTCACCAAAAAAGGAAAAAAAAAAAAAAAGAAAGAAAGAAAAAGAAAGAAAAAGAAAGAACAATGTTTTCACCAAAAAAGAAAAAAAAAAGAAAAAGAAAGAAAAAGAAAGAACAATGTTCTCATCAGCTTTAATTATATATGCACTTTTTTATGTCGTTTTATGCAAGTGGTTTCACCAACTTTGATTTGTCTTCTTCTATTAAGCTTTTTCTAATTGAGATCAAAAGCAGCGCATGAGCTCACAGCTCGTTTGAAAAAAAAAAAATTTGTTTGTAAATCTCATATATATAATTATTAATTAATATATGAATTGGTTGTATCTTTCAGTAAAAAAAAATTAAAAATCAATCATGCAGTATTATAGGATTGGTGCGACTCGTAAAATCCATTTATGTATATATTTAATGTAACTATTATATGATATTATTTATCTTTAATGAAATTATTATTTTCGGACTAAATGTATGAAAATAGGTTATATATTTGTATATATATATTGAAAAAAACTATAAATATACACAAGTGGCTCATTTTTTAGATTTCATCCGAGAGTCTCTGAAACGTCAGGACCGACAGTGGAGGGAGATTCTAGAAAACTAGACAAATGCACTCAGAAGTGCCTCATTTTTGTTCTCAACTATTATTCTAAAAGCGGTTGTAAAATAGACATACATTTGACAGTGCTTTGCAGAATTAATGATGGAAATTATGAATGACCAATTGTTATATAGTTGTGTAGATTAAAGGCATTAAATATGTGATTCATTTAATTTGTCATGGAAACCAACATTGATCAAGGTATTATTTGCGTGATTTGGACTTACATAAAATGGAAAATCAAAATAATTCTAATTAAGTCTAATAATAATAATAATAATAATAATAATAATAATTAATAATGTCCGATGGTGATATTGTGTTCTACTAATGGTAGTAAAATTCATGATTTACTCAAGTTTGATATTGCGTTGTTAGTGAGAAAAGGCCTAAAATGAGCTGAATTACTAAAGAAAACTAAACTATTTACTTTAAATATTAAAATAATAATATAAAGAATTTTTTTAAAAAGTTAAATGATAATTTAGAGAAAAAACATTTTAAATTTTTAATATCATTAGGATGCTGTCAAAACATTTTTATGATATTATAAAATGAGTTCTTTAGATATAATTTTTAACTATTATTATAATATTTATATAATATAGTTTTTCAGTTGCTCAGGTCTAGCCCACACAAATGATTTACCCTTGATTGGTTGTGGCATACCGTGTTAGATTTCTGTATCGAGTAAAATTTTACTTGAATCGTGTGACTTCAATATACATCCATTTATTTAGTCTAAATTCTAGTATTGTCATTTTCTCTTCGTATTCACCATTGGATCTATAGCAAATAGATGAATGTTGATTTAAACTAAATCTTCCATATTTGTATAACCTTACAAGTTACATCCATATGGGTATCCATTAGTTTATATGCTATTCTTTTGATTTTTATTTTTATTTTTCCAATTTGAGATTCATATCATCTCCTTTAGGACCAGTTTGGTATTGCTTTTAAAAAGTTAAAATCAGTTTATTTTATAATTTTTGATATAAAATGATGTTTGATAAAACTTCAAAAGTGATTAATCGATAATTTTACAAGTTTTGATAGTGATTTTGAAAAGTAGGTGAGATATGAGGGCAACTTTTTGAAAGTGATTATTCCATAATCACTTTCAACATTTAATTAATCTTTTAAAATATCATTATTATCCTTACGAAATCAAGTTAAAATCATTTATATATCTTATTTCATTTCAAAATTAAATATTCTACTTAAATATTGATTTGATTTATAAATTTTTTTTATTGTTCTTATGAATTTTTTATTTCTAATTTAAATATTCTATTTAAATATTGAGTTAATATATATAATTAATGGAAAAAAAAAAAAATGAAGTAGGGTTCTAAAAGAGTAATGCTAGGTTTCCTAAATTTTTTCCCAACAAACTAATCATGGTGGCATGTGAGTTGTCAACACCATATCCTTCACCATATAAATTTATGATTTACAAGATGTTGACAACTCATATACCAACATAATTTGAGAAGTTTATTTGGGAAAAAAATTTGGGAAGCTTAGAATTACTCGTTCTGAAATCATGTAAGTATATTTTTGTCATTGTAACTTATCTCAACACTTTTACAATAAAATTGTCAAACATACGTGGGCTCTGTTTGAAAAAGCTTCTTCAAGTAGATCTTTCAGGAGTAGACCTTTTACAAGTAAAGCTTTTAATGAGAAGTTGTTGGTCGTTTGGCTGTCAATTAGAAAAAGCAATTTTAGAAGGTAGAATTATCAAAATAATCAGAAACTGTTTTAAATGATAGAGTTATATTAGCCATTTTAGTATTATTAAAAAAGCTTAAAAAGATCTACTTGGAAAAACCCAAAATTTTAGTTTTTCCAAGTAGACGCAAAATAGTACTAAACGGCACAATTTTTTTTTTTAAAAAATAGCTTTTTCAATTAAAAAAAAAATTGAAACTCTTTTAGTCAGTATAGAAGCTCTTCCTAATTAAAAAAGAAAAAAATGGTTTAGCTAGTATAGAAGCTCTTCCAAATAGACATGTATACTGCTTTTAAGTAGTTTTAAAAATACAATTAACCAAACATATGTTAATTAAATTCATAGCCGATTTTTCCTTCAGCACAACTAATAGTAATTATTATAAAAGTTACAGTAATACCAAACTAGCCATTTGATTCATGAGTTCTTTACAAGTTTTTTTTAATATAATTATTATTTTTTGGTTATACTAATTTGATGCTTATTTTCATTTTATTGTTTTTTTTTGTTTTTTTTTTTTTTTTTGTTTTGAAGTATGACAAGAAATATTACAATAAGACTATCGGGACTTGTCAAGCTCAAACAATACATGTGTGGTCTAGATATATACTCTCGTAACGGGAGATAACTACTCTCACAACCCATGAAGAAAATTTCCTGCACATACTTGTAAAATGCGTATGATGAGATTTTAACCCATCATCACTTATATAAAAGAAAAATGCACTATTAAGAGATGATGTGCTTTTCATTTTATTGTTATTTTATTAAAATTCGAACATTTTTTCTATAAAAGCAAACATACAACATGTTCTTAAATTTTTTTTAATTCCCTTATCTACATAATGAGAAGATCTTGATGCAACGAATATACTGTGCATCTCTCTTTTAGATCTTGCCACACTGTAAAATTTGCCATGCGGCAAGATCGCATCAAGGTGCATCCCACTCAATCCTTCATTAGTTTTTATCAAGTTGCCTAGTAAATATCATAGAAACCATTAGTTTTTATAATATATGACATCTTATTTTGTAATAGTTATAATACTTAAAATATATATATATATATATATATATATATATAAATAATATCTTATTGAATTTCAAATTTCCCTTATTTTCTTAGTGGCCAATCAAGTATGAACAAAATGATACCACTGTATGATTTAATAGCGAAGGACATTCATTCAATTTAATAATGTTCAAGGTTTAAGTTGTCGGGCATTCGGCGAGATAAAGTTGGTCTGATGGTAAAATCATTTACACATACATCACGAGGTTACAGGTTCACATCTTCCCCTAAAAAAAAAAACCTTTAAATTCTTGTAATAGTGTAATACTTCAAAAAAAAAAAAAAAAAGTTGTTAAGTACTCGTTCAGTTTGACAATATCTCATTTATAGGGGTGGACCCACTTTAAGGCCAGGTGGGGGCGTGCCTACCTCAATTTAAAAAAAAAAAAAAAAAATTGATTTTGCTCTTAATCATATATATATACATATATATTAAATAACCATAATGATAGCAAAACGCCTTCTATTAAAATTGGTATTCTGTCTCCCTTTTGTATTGATGGTGGTGGTCCAAGTCCAACCCTTTACTTTTTTCAAGGAAAATGAATATATTATTTTACAAATTTTATTTTATCATGTAATTTTAATAATTTTTTATGCTCTTTTATTTTACCATCTTTTCCAATTTCTTTCTCAAATTTGCATCTTATTCTGAAACAAAACAATTTATTTTCTTTTTTCCATTATTGTCAACTTATTAGCTACTTTCAATTTGTGGTTACTTAATTCAATTTATTTTATGTTAAATTATCTATTATTATTTCTAATAGTTTTAGTTTCCAATCAATAAACCCAAAAATCTCAAATTTTAATTTATCATATTAAAATAGTCTATCTATTATTATGATTCATTTTATTTTATCCATAGTATTTTTCTTTATTTTATAGTTTTAATTTATTTTGAATCAATAAATCAATAATTTACCAATAATTAGAAGAATATAAAAAAAAATCAACATGTCTAGTAATATTTATTAATCAATTCTTTTTGTATAAATTTAAAGTAAATTCATTATAAATATAAACAAAATTTCTTATTATAAATTATATTGTAATTTATTATTTTAAGAAGAATAAATATTACAATTTTATTGTTTATGTTGTTTTTCTTGTTATTATATAATTTTTAATATTGTGCTTTTACTTTTTTTTTTTTTTTTTTTTTTGAATGTAAGATTATTTAGTTTATCTTGAATATGTCTCTATTTATTTTACTTTACATAAACTTCATTATATCATCAATATTTTTTTATGTAAAAAAACTCATTTTTTGTTTAAAAAAAAAAAAAAAAAAACTCATTTTACTATGATCTTAATTTTTAATATTTTTTATAATATAATTGCTATTTTGTTCAAGTGTGCCCCCACTTGGTTAAAATTCCTAGATCCGTCACTGCTCATGTGTGTATATATATATATATATATAATATAAAAAAAAAAATCACCAAAATCATGATTTTGCTATAAAAACATAAATTATATATGAGTGATACTAAGCTGTTAATTTTTTTTTACCCAAATTCATATATAAATGATGTGACATATGTGTCGTAAATATTCAATCACTTATCCCATAATCTCTAAAATTATAAGATTTAAAATGTCACAGCAGTCAGTATTAACTTTTTAAGAAGATAAACTGAAAATATTGGGCCGGGCTCTGGTTTCATTTTGGGTCAAATAAAAGACTATATATGTCTGGTGCGATATTCATTGGGCCTTGAGAAAGAACATAATTTTAAAAAATAAAAAATAAAAATCGAATCCTTTTTTTTTATTTTTTTATATATATATATATTTTTTACAGTAAAATCGAATAATTATCGCTATCCGAGAGAAAAACTTCAAAGAAACGATCTCATTGGTATTTGAGAGGTTACACACATTATAATTTAATAATATATATTTATATTCGTGAGTGATTAAGAAAAGCAATAACACCGCACTATTGAAGATTTTCTCGTTATCCAAACAACTAAGTGCGAATATAGCGCATGGCCGATGATTTCGACCACAATATTATCGCCAGGCGGTCAGGCATCTATAAATAGAAAATCCAAAAATCTTAATCAGTACTTGGCAACTTTTTTTTATAGAATTCCGGCGAATTAAGCATAACAATGGCGTCAGAGAAACAAGCGATGGTAGTAGGGATCGACGACAGCGAGCACAGCGTGTACGCACTGGAGTGGACACTGGATCATTTCTTCACAAATTTCGCTTCCAATCCTCCTTTCAAGCTCGTCGTCGTCCATTCCAAACCTTCTCCAGCTTCCGCTGTTGGTCTCGCTGGACCTGGTAAAATTCGATTCTTATTGTTGATGATTGAGGAATTTTTCCTGTGATTGTCAGCTCTTTATAGTCTGATTAGATTTGTGAGTTTGGTTATTAATTTATTTTTAAAAAGTGTATGTTGTTGACGAGAAGTAGATTAGTATAATTTACAGGGGCTGCCGAGGTTTTGCCTTACGTTGACTCGGATTTGAAGAGGATTGCTGCAAGGGTTGTGGAAAAAGCTAAGCAAATTTGTGTTACTAAATTGGTAATGAATGTTGAATTTTGATTGTAGATGTTATTGGTCACTCTTTGTTTGTTTGGTGCAAATAATGTTTTTCTTTTCACTGAATAGGGGATTTAGCTTATTATCTGTTAATTTTTTATTTTATTTTATTTTTTTTTAAATCATTGATTTTTGTAAACCCTTTTATTGAAATCCAATGACTAATAAGTAATAACAAATCAGTAACTATAGTGAAACTGTATATTAGCTAAAATTTAAAGATTTCTACAAAGTTACCTTAATATTATGCGGATTTTTATGCCTTTAGGAAGGAATTACCAAGTATGTAGTTACCAATATCACTTGCCTTAAAAGATTTGTCTATATGAATAAAAATTTCAGAAAAAATGGTTGCAATGTCCTTGTATACTTATCCGGTAGCCTAATTTTCTGAACATTTTGGATTGCATTCAGGTGAATGATGCAGTTGTGGAGGTGGTGGAAGGAGATGCTAGGAATGTTCTGTGCGAGGCTGTAGAGAGACACCACGCTTCCATATTGGTCGTGGGTAGTCATGGCTATGGAGCTATAAAGAGGTAAAAGCTATGTTGCTTCTCTAGTTTCCTTAAAGATGTTCCCTGGATTGTATATTTGTATTTCACCAAACTCCTATTAGTGAACTTGTTTTGTTATTTTTCACATTCACAGTGACATAACATAAAAATGTCAAGGACCATATTTTCTAAGGAAATTATCGACTCAAAACTGTTAATTCTTTGAATGTTAAGGAAACTACCATCGAGATGTTAGAATGATATTGATAGGATGTTTCATCCTTCAATTAGGAAGCCTACATTACAATTAATGTGTTAAATGATATTATTACTGATAACTGGCTATGATCTCTTCCGAAACATAATTTTTGTTGTCGTGGTTCCTAACCAATAACCTTGATTGGTTATCTTACAGGGCGGTTTTGGGGAGCGTAAGTGATTATTGTGCTCATCATGCTCACTGCACAGTGATGATAGTGAAGAAGCCTAAAATCAAACACTGAGCCACTCTAGCGAATACATATAAATATGGTGGCATGATCTCTGAATAAGGATTCATCTTCCAAAATTGATACTACAAACATGATATTTATTATTTTATCTATGTAGTTTTAAATGGTTTGAGGTATGTGGCATGTATCATATACATTGTTGTTATAAATATCTCTGTGTAAACAGACTCATCATATGAATAAAGGTTTATATATTGTTTGGTGTACTTAATTGTATATCTAAAAGAGCTGTGCTAAGGAGGCGACTGTTCTTAGCCGCTCGCCCGGCTAGTGTAGCTAAAGAAGAGCCATGTGTTCAGTGTCCTCCGACCAACACACCAAAAAATATATACCGTTGTGGAAAAATTTCGTTGAGGCTCGTAAGTTGTAACTGGCAAAATCTAGGATTAGAGAATCAAAATCTAGCTTTCTCGTCGATGCTTTGCAGCAAAGCTGAGCATTTTTTGACCATCTGTCACTGCTGTTTAGAGAACGATATTCATTCGTTCACGTATCCGTCACTTTATTACACAACTTTTTTTTTTCCTAATAACCACTTTCAATCTCGCTTTCTCGTCGGTGCTTTGCAGCAAAGCAGAGTTTTTCTTGACCATCTGTCACTGCTGTTTAAAGAACGATATTCATTCGTTCACGTATCCGCCACTTGATGACACAACTCCTTTTTATCGTAATGACCACTTTCAATTTGCTTTGGCATCACATCACCTTTTATCTGTTTCAGTATGAGAAAATTATAAATCAATTTTCTTATGGATATAATATCTTAAATGATTACCTTGCCGGAGTTGTATTTCGGTTCTGTAGAGCCTAATCAATCCAGGTTTCGCAGACATACTTATGATCCATAACGGTGTCGAATACCAAAGGTAGATATGCCACAGAATTATAAATATTTTGATATTAACCCCTTTTTTTTATTTATTTATTTATTTATAATTATTATTATTTTTAACCAACACCAATCAAGCAATCAGGCAATCAGTCAGTAGAGAACTAAACGATCAAAAAATTATTAAAAAGAACCTTTTTAATTAAAAAAAAAAAAACTCTTTTAGTAGGTAGAGAAGTTCTTCACACATACATCATTTTTTAGTAGTTTTAAATATACAATTAACCAAACATCTGTTGATTAATTTCACAGCCGATTATTTTTTCAGCACAACTAACAGTAATTATTATAAAACTTACAGTAATACCAAATGGCCCTTAGATTCACAAGTGAGTTTTTTTTTTCTTTTTTCGTTATACTAATTTGATGTTTATTTTCATTTTATTGCTTTTTTGTTTTGAAGTATTACAAGAAATATTACATTGGACTACCAGGACCTATCGAGATCAAACAATATGATACGATCATAAAAATTCTAAAATTAGAATTTAGGATAAAATGAGCATAATAATGATAAATGATAGTTGATTTGAGATAACCACTCTCTGCTGACTCTCAATAGAAAATCAATAAATCAATTTGAGCAAATGTATATTCTCCTTTCTTTCATTAAACATTCAATCAACAATAATTAGACACCAACTATCCACTAACTACAAACTAGGGATCCACCACTCACATAACAAACCACATCTAGTAACTGCTAATGGTGGTTAATACACATCTAAATTAATATAAATAAATTATAATCTAATTAAAAATTAAATATACGAAATAATAAAAATACAACCGTAACATTTCTCCACACTTAAATCAATCCTTGTCCTCGAGGATTTTTAAAACATGATTAATCTAAAGCTGAAATCTTGGTGATTTTCTTATGGAAAGTACTACTACAACTTGAAGGCAGCAAGAAGCAAGCTTAAAATTTGATGCGGTAGAAAGCTTAAAATTTGATGCCTTTATTTGCAAGCCTTTTTTGATTCTTGTTGTTTGCACCCTCAAAGTTACCATAGTATCATAGGAGATTTTTGGTGTGTACCCTATTGATTTGTTTGTATAATTGTCGAGATCCAATTCTATATCATTTTCTCCTGCACCTGTAACAACTGCAATTTTGTTTTGCTAGGAAATATCTGCACCAATGTGTTCTTCATCGATATGAGAAGGTTAAATAGAATCTACAGTAGTTGCAACCCCATCAACTTGAGAGGGTTGAATATAATTTGCGGTAGCTGCAACCCCATTTTCAACATGAAAATAGGTCTCAACCCCATAATTTTTCTTGTCAATAGAAAGCCTAGGGATGTTTGACTCTTTTGATCCCTTTCTTGCACACTTATCTTCTTAATGAATTCTGTCATCTTCTGTAACATTTGTTGCTGACCAAATATGAAAAAACGTAGCTTCTGCTCAATCTTCTCCAAGCGTTGCTCCAGACCCATTGTCATTGTAGCTCTAATACCAATTGATACGATCACAAAAATTCTAAAATTAGAATTTAGGATAAAATGAACATAATAATGATAAATGATAGTTAATTCGAGATAACCACTCTCCGATGACTTTCAATAGAAAATCAATAACTAAATTTGAGCAAATGTATATTCTCTTTTCTTTCATTAAACGTTCAATCAACAATAAATAGGAAAAGATACAAAAGATACGGATAACTTCCAACTACAATTTAGGCACTAACTATCCACTAACTACAAACTAGGGATCCACCACTCACATAACAAACCACATCTAGTAACTGCTAAAGTGGTAATTCACATCTAAATTAACATAAATAAATTATAATCTAATTAAAAATTAAATATGCAAAACTATAAAAATACAACCGTAACATCATGTGTGGTCCGGATATTTACTCTCATAATGGGAAATAACTACTCTCACAACCCGGAAGAAAACTCTCCATACATGCTTGTAAAATACGCATGGTGGAATTTGAACCACTTCCCACTTATGTAGAACGGAGTTGCACTACCAGCTCTATTAAGAGGTGATGTACTTTTCATTTTATTGTTATTGTTTTAAAATTCGAACATTTTTTCTATAAAAGCAAACATACAACATCTTCTTAAATTTTGTAAACATACAACATCTTCTTAAAAATTTTAAAATTCCCTTATCTCCATAGTGAGAAGATTTTGGGTGCAACGAATACACACTGCATCTCTTATTAAGGGGCCGTTTGGTATGAGGTCATCTTTGTATGAGAATAAGAAATCTCATAACATTCCCATGTTTGATAGTAGGTTTGGGTTTTTTATTTCCGGGAAAGTGAATCCCATGAGAATCACATTACCCCCCATATCCCAACAGGTGGGTTTCAAATCATCCTTCATCTGATTCCCATTGTAGGACACATCTTCATTAAAAAAAAAATTTATAATTTAAAAAAAAAAAATTCTTCCAAAAAATTTCTGGTTTATTATTTTATTTTCTTACACTTTCTCACCACCCAAACACCAAAATTTTAGATTTTAAAACCTAACATTCATCAAAACAATACCCAACTTCATCATCATCAGCAGCAAAACACAATCATAACTCTCAAAATCCATTACCAAATCAGCATCAAACACCATCACCAACACAAAAAGAAAACAAATTACCAAAATCCATTACCAACAACATCGTAATAGGAAAGAAGAGTCCAAGTGAAACACGACCAGCCTTTATCACAACACGTGTACATTAGGATTCCAATATGTATTTATGTTAAACAACCTCTCGAGTGTAAACATTGTAAGTATATAAATACCTGCTGCGATAAATAAAGAAAACAAGTTTATTTCTCTCAACAATATCAAATTATATTATGGTATCAAAACATCGCTAAGAAATAGCTGAAGATCCTGAAACCCTAAAAACCTTATATTTTCTTTTTCCATCCTTTTCTTTACCTCCACAGCTGCTCCTCTCCTCAAACTATCACCAATGACTTTATCGGAATCCTTTACTTCTACTGCATCACCTCCCTCACCTCAAGTGGTTCTCATGGGACTGAACGACGCTAACATGACTCAACCATTTACACTTATTGCTATAAACTCCACTCAAGTTCCTATCAAATTAACCAAAAGGATGGAATTATGCAGCATGGAGATCTCAGTTTGAAGACCTTTTCTTTGGTTATGGACTCATGGGATTTTTGGAAGGCACAAAACTGTGTCCCTCTGAAATAGTTCCCACAGCCACCACACCCTACATCGATCAGTAGCCTGGCATCATAACACCCAATTCGGAATATAACCTATGGATTTGCGAGTACCGGTTACTACTTCATGCGATCCAAGTCTCATACATGGGTGCTGCTCAATCTATTGTCACACGTTCCACAACATCTGCTCAAGCTTGGTCGAAACTAGAGGCCACATATGCTAATCGATCCAACACTTGCAGGCTCGGACTACTAGACTCACTCGCTAACGTCAGCATGGCTGACAAATCTGTTGATGATTACATGAAGGGAATAAAAATATTTTTGACAATCTCGAACTCATTGGCAACCCGATTGATAATGGTGTTACGATGATCCACACACTAAACGGCCTAGGCCCAACCTACCTACCACTCGCTTTCACAATCCGAGCCCGAGACACACCATTAACTTTTGGAGGAACTCTATGACAAACTTCTTGATTATGAAACATTTCTTCAACGTGATGAAGCAAAGAAAGGTGATCCAGTGATTACTGCACAGTTCAACCAAAGGACATCCAACAGGAGAGGTCGGCCTCAGCAGGGTAACTCTTCACATGTTACCGGGCATAACCAATATCACAACTACAACAACCACGATCACCAATCAACTAATGGGAATGAGTTGAGCAGCGGCCGCAGATACTCCTCGAACCAAGGTAATCAATTTTGGAACACAAATTAAACTCATTACTTTTCTAACTCTTAGTGGCGCCCCGCAATCATACAACAACAACTCCCATCCTGTCTATTAGTTATGTGACAAGATTGGTCACACTGCACATGTTTGTCTATTATGTCCACAAACTGTATCCCAAACATGGCCACATGCAAATCACATGGCATCTGATCAATCACCTAATCGCAATAACCGGATCCTTGACTCAGGTGCCTCTCACCATATGACATCATACCTACAAAATCTGTCACTCCACTCAGAATATGGTGGCCTAGAAGACATCATGGTTGGGGATGGTAAAACAATTCTTATAACCCATACTGGTAGCATTTCTTTACACACCTTAGCTAAATCTTTTCCTCTCACACATGTCTTATGTTCTCCACACATATCTCACAATCTTATTTATGTGTCTAAATTCTGCTCTCACAATAACACGTCAATTGATATTTTTCCTAACTGTTTTTGTGAAGGATCTGATCACGAGAGCATCCTTGGTTCACGGCCAGAATAATGGAAACCTCTATATCTTGCTAAAGTCCACGTCTCCAGCCCATCTCCTGACCGCAACCTCTCAACAACCTGTCCCTTCCTTGGCGTGGCATTGCCGTCTTGGCCATCCATCTCTTCAAGCTCTTCGTCACCTAGTATCATCTCAAGGTCTTCCAGTTCTAAGATGAAGTCTCAATTTTCTCATGTCCTGCATGTCTGTGTAATAAAAGTCGCAAACTACCGTTTGGTGTTTCGACATTAACCTGCAATAAACCGTTAGAAATTTTATTTACTAATGTTTGGGGCCTTGCTCACATATCATCGTTTGATAAATTTCGATATTATGTTATTTTTGTGGATTACTTTTCAAAATACACATGGTTATATCCACTTAAGCACAAATCTAATGTTCCACAAGTCTTCAAACCTTTTAAAGCACTTCTCAAAAAAAATTTTAATGCTCTAATCTAAACGGTTTACTTTGATGGTAGCGGGAAGGCTCAATCTCTTGGTCTTGATTTAAAATTTTTTGGCATACAACACTTAAAATCGCCTCCTCCAGTTGGCCATACCTGCACCACTGCCTACTCTAGCTCCTCTTCCCACACCAGACCAGCAGCTTCCGCTAACCAACCTTGTCCTCCACTGTGACCAACCTAGCCCAACGCAGTCCGTTAATAAGCCAGCTCAGAGTAGACCTGACACGGTTTCAGTTTCGATTCCGAACCGACGGTTTCGGTTCCGGGTTTACGTGGAACTGAAACCGGCCTTAGGAGGTTCTGATTCCGATTTCGACGGTTTTGAATCGAATTTTTTATTTTTTATTTTACAAAATATTACATTTTATTTTTAAAATAAATAAAATGTTAAAAAGGACATTGTAAAGTATTATGTCATGACCTATAACCCTTGTCCAGGTAATTACGTTTTCCCTTCCATTCTCCTTTATATATAGGTTAAGCATCTCTTCATTGCTTTTATTTATCTAATGTGAGATATGTGATTGAATACATTGCTCTTATTTATCATGATCAAAACTGGTTGTAGTTGAAACATTTTAACCTTATCTACATGAATGGAATATATAATTAATTGAGAAAATTAATATCACAAGATTGCATTTCCAGTTTTTATAATTATGTGTTTGTAAAAATTGGATACAATACTTGCATGAATACTGATTATTGAAAAATGAGTATGTAAATATGTTCAAATTGTCAATTGCCATGGAAACATTATGCATTCAAGAATGATTAGGATAATCGCATTGCATTCATCATAGCCCTCATAAAAGCGACGATGATGATCCTTTCTCTTGTAATATTGCTGTTATTTATATATAGCTAGCAACCCGACAATTTTAGAGTTAGATATATAATGTCGAATTCATCTCAATGAAGATGTTTTTTTTTTTTTTTTTCTCTTTTAATTGGTACAAGAGCAACTCCAAAGTTGGTTTTTCAATTAATGAATGTGAGAGGACTTAGAGCTTGTTTGGTTGGGCTTTTGAAAACCTTTATTAGTAAAAGATCTACTTGTAGTAGATCTATTAGAAATAGAGTTTTGACAAAAAAATTATAATTGTTTGGTTGATAGACTTTTTAAAAAAAAAGGTCTATTTGAAGAAGCACCTCTCCATGAGCTTTTGTCTAGTAGAGGTTTAAACTCTACTAGCCTCTACTTAATTTAAAATAGACAATCTCAATAACCCAACCAAATAACTCTAAAAAACTCAAATAGACGTTGGTAAACCTTTTGAGGCAGTAGAAAGTCCAACCAAATAAGCTCTTAGCATTGCACACGTGAAGAATCACTTACAGGCTCTATATATGATCAAATGGGGTTCAATATATGTGAACATTACTATTATTATTATTTTTCTATTTTGAATGAATGAGAATCACCCTTTTTTAAAATTATAAATTTGCTTGGAAGTTTGTTGTAGCATTGCCTTCCAATGAATGAAAATTTGAAAAACAATCATTTTGATTATACCTATAATTGTATTTAATCTCACATCCCACATTGGATAAATAAGAATAATGAAGAGATGTCTAACCTATATTAAAAGGAAGAGAATGGAAGAGAAAACATAATTACTTGGACAAGGGTTATGGACCATGGTTCAATACTCTTCAATATCATTTCTCTTTTAAACATTTTATTTTTGTAAATAAAGTGTTATTTTTTATAATAATTTTTTTAAAAAAAAAAATTGGAACCGTCAGTTCCATTCATGTTCAAATCGCCTGGTTCCTAAAAAATTGGAACCGAAACCAGAATCTGCCTCCCCCGACTCTGATTACGGTTCTTGAACTGGAACTGAAAAATCGGTTTCGGTTCCAGTTTTGTTCCACGGTTGGAACCAAAACCTTGTCAGGTTTAGCTCAGAGTCCCACATCACCCACACGAGTCATCCAAACCAGGTCCAAGAACAATATATTCTAACCAAAACCCATCCTTAACCTAAATGCCACAATCCACACCACTCCCCAAACCGAACCTACCTCTCTCTTGCAGTCCTGAAAAGTGTTGAAATGGCGTCAGGCAATGAGTGTCGAGTATGATGCCTTAGTCAAAAACTCAACTTGGGATCTGGTCCTAACTAACTCTTCACAGAATGTGGTGGGATGTAAGTGGATTTTTCGAATTAAAAGACACCCTGATGGTTCGGTTGCTCGATACAAAGCTCGCCTTCTAGCGAAGGGATTTCACCAACGGCCTAGAACATATTTTACTAAGACATTTTAGCCCTGTAGTGAAACTTGTCACAGTCCGCTTAATTCTAACAATTGTAGTTACTAACAGTTGGCCTTTAAGCCAACTAGATGTCAATAATGCTTTTTTGTAGAGAACTCTAACTAATGATGTGTACATGGAACAACCACCTAGGTTTACTCACTCCACCAAGCTGCACCATGTCTGTAAACTCTGTAAGGCGATATATGTCCTCTGTCAGGCACCACTGGCCTGGTACAATGAACTAAGTACCTTTCTCTTGTCAGCCGGGTTTGTCAACTCTCGAAGTGATACTTCTCTTTTATTCTATCACCTGGACGACCACACACTGTACTTACTAGTCTACATTGATGACATCATTATCACTGGCTCTTCGGATTCAAAAGTAAATCAATTCATAACAACGCTGGCTCAGCGGTTCTCTCTGAAAGATCTGGGTCAGTTATCATTCTTCCTTGGCGTTGAGGCCACCCACACCACACGTGGACTGTTTCTATCACAGCAGAAATATGTTTGCGATCTCTTAACCAAGGCAAACATGCTTGAATCAAACCTTCTCTCTACTCCTCTCTCGGCAACTGAAACACTGAAGCTTGCGGATGGTAGTGCTCTCATGAATGAAACACAATACAGACAACTAATAGGGTCCCTGCAATACCTCTCTTTGATTCAGCTGGATGTCTCATTCGCTGTCAACAAACTCTCTCAATTCATGTACCATTCGACCACAATTCACTAGAATGCTGTGAAACATGTCTTTCGCTACCTCAAGGGCTCGTCAAATCATGGTCTACTCATCTATCACAAATCTCCATCTTATTTTCATGCCTTTGTTGATTCCGATTGGGCGGGCGATCCAGATGACCATCATTCAACCACAACCTATATCATTTTTCTCGACTCCACCCCCATCAGTTGGAGCTCCAAGAAGCAACACACGGTTGCTCACTCATCCACCGAGATTGAATATTGTGCAATTGCCGCAGCTGTAGCTGAGCTGAATTGGCTCGACAATCTTCTCTCTGAACTTTGGATACAAGCACTTGATATTCCTGTTATCTACTGAGACAACGTTGATGCCACTTATGTCTGCGCGAATCCAATATTCCACAGCTGCATGAAACATATCGCTATTGACTTCTTCTTTGTTCAGGATCAAGTGGCTCAGAAGCAACTATGAGTCGCCCATGTTCATACAAATGACTAGCTAGCTAACTCGCTGACAAAATCCCTCACCCACAAGCATTTTTCAGATCATCGGTTTAAGATAGGCATCCTCGACGAAAGCTCTATCTTGAGGGGGCATAATAAGAAAAAAAAAGTCCAAGTGAAACATGACCAGCCTTTATTACAACACCTGTGTACATTAGGATTCTAATATGTATTTAGGTTAAACAACCTCTCTAGTGTAAACAATGTTAGTATATAAATACCTGCTGAGATCAATAAAGAAAACAAGTTTATTTCTCTCAGCAATATCAAATTATATTACATCAAACCTAACATTTGATGATGACGACGACGACGTCGACGTCGACGGGCTTCAATGATGAAGACGACGACGACGATGTACTCTCCCTCTCACCGGACTCTTCGAGCTTCGATGATGACAACAAAGAAAAATCTGTTGAGAAAATCTGAGAAAATGTCTTCAAGATCTTACTTTGTCAAGAACATGTCTCCAAGTTGAGACAATATGTTGCTAGAACTAGGAGAAGAAAAAAAGGTTGTAGTGGTAGGTGGTGATCAAAGCAAGAGCTTGTCTGATTTTGAAATTTGACGAGCTAAAATCGTTTATGGATCTTGGTTTTGTTTTCATAAGATCGGTTGAGATTTAAGATCTTGGTTTTGTTTTATTTTTAATTTTATTTACTATGAAAAGTTTAATTTTTTTATTTTAAAATTAATTTTGACATGTTTTTATGTCTAAAGACAAAAAGATTTCCATATGCAACCGAACACAATTATCTAATATTCCTAGGAATCCGATATAATATTCCCATACACAACTAAACATATGTATACAACTTTCCTAGAAATCACATTACTGGGTTTCACTTTTACAAGAATCACATTATTTTGATTATCTCATACCAAACAGGCCCTAAGATCTTACCGTATGGTAAAACTTGCCATGCGGCAGGATCACATCAAGGTGCATCCCACTCAAACCATCATTAGTTTTTATCAAATTGCCAAGTAAACATCATCGAAACTATTAGTTTTTATAATATATAACATCTTATTTTGTAATATTCATAATACTTCAATATATATATATATATATATATATATAAATACAGTAATGCTACACATCCCACTTAACATCCCACCTAAAATCCCATGTTTTTCATTCCACTACATGTGGCATGTGATGTGTCAAATGGTGAGTGAATATATGAGGTAGTTGAGATAAATCATTATTAATGTGTATCCACTCACAATTTGACACCCCACATGCCACATGTAGTGGGATGAAAAATATGAGATTTTAGGTGGAATGTTTAGCATTATTGATATAAATAATATCTTATTGAATTTCAAATTTCCCTTATTTTCGTAATTGCCAATCAAGTATCACCAAAATGATACCACCATATGATTTAATGGTGAAGGACATTCATTCAGTTTGAGAATGTTCAAGGTTTAAGTCGTCGAACACTCGACGAAATGAGATTGGTTAGATGGTAAAATCACTCACACATGCACCACGAGTTTACGGATTCGAGTCCTCCTCTCCCAAAAAAACCCTCAAATTTATGTAATAGTATAATACTTCTAAAAAAATAAGTTGTTAAGCATTCATTTAGTTTAACGTCTCAGGTGTGTATATATATATATAATATTTAAAAAATATCATAAAAATCATGATTTTGCTATAAAACATAAATTTCATATGAGAAATGCTAAGCTGTAAAAAAAAATTAAAAAATTAAAAAAATAAAAAAATTAAAAAAAGTTGTCCAAATTCATGTCAAAATGATGTAATATATGTATTGTCAACGTTCCATCACTTATCCCATAAACTCATGAAATTATCAGATTTGAAATGTCATTGCAGTCTGCTAGTCTGTATAAACTTTTTGACCCCATTTGGTGCGTAAGATAGGATAGGATAGGATTATTTTTATGGGATAAGATTGGATTGGATAGGATATGATTAGATTAATTTTAATGTTATCCCGTGTTTGGTGCAATATAGGATACGATTAAAAATAGAGTAATTCTGTGTTTGGTGCAAGATTAAAAAAAAAAACAGCACATGAATTGCCTGCTTCAATGCTTTAATGTAGGCAGCATACAACACATGAATTCCCCGCTTCAATGCAAAAAAAAAAGCTGGGCATGCTGGTATAAAAATCTGGACAAAAAAATTTCTTCGATAGCCAAACAAAAAACATCTAGCTAGCCAAACAAGCAACCAAATTTTCTGGGTAGCCGAATAAGCAAAAAAAATTCTCTGTAGCCAAACAAAAAAAAATCCAGGCAGCCAAATTTTGTGTGTTAGTTTAGTTAATTGATTTGGGTGTTGGTTTAATTAATTGATTTAGGTAGTTGATTCCAACAAAGAAGAAGAGAGAAGAAGAGGTCAGTGAGTTTCAACCAAGAAGTAGTTGATCAGATGATGAAGAAGTTGATCTGAAGAAGCTAATTAGAAGAAGATGTATTGAAGAAGAAGATTTGATGAAGAAGATTCATTGAAGAAGACGAAGCATATTTGAAGAAGATGAGTGGTTGTGTAATTAAGACACGGGATTAATATGAATCCCACCATTTTAGATGGGATTCATTTAAACCTTAGACTGAGATTCATTTTATCCTATTCCATTACCTTGTCAAACATTGGAATCGGACTAAAATTAAGTCAATTCCCATCCCATCCCATCCCAACTGCCAAACATGGCCTTTAAGACTGGAAATATTGATCGGGGCTCAGGTTTCGTTTTGGGTCAAATAAAAGATTATAATAAATGTCTAGTGCGATATTCATTGGGCCTTGGACTTGAAGACATCTCATGACTTATCAAGAGAGAACATAATTTTAAAAAATAAAAATTAAAAAATTAAAAATTAAAATACAATCATTATCAAATAATCAAATATCAAAGATGAATCATATTGGTGATTGGGTGTTATCGACTTATCTTTATCCAAACGACAAAGTGCGAATATAGCGCATGGCGGATGATTTCGACATTCGACCACAATTTTCTCGTCAGGCGGTCAGGCCTCTATAAATACAATAGAAAATCCGAAAATCGTAATCAGTACAATTCATTCGAAAAATAAAAACAAACTTGGCAACTTTTTTGTTAGAATTCCAGCGAATTAAGGATAACAATGGCGTCAGAGAAACAAGCGATGGTAGTAGGGATCGACGACAGCGAGCACAGCGTGTACGCACTGGAGTGGACACTGGATCATTTCTTCACAAATTTCGCTTCCAATCCTCCTTTCAAGCTCGTCGTCGTCCATTCCAAACCTTCTGCAGCTTCCGTTGTTGGTCTCGTTGGACCTGGTAAATTCGATTCTCAAGGCGCTTGTTTGTTTTTTTTTTGTTATTGATGATTGATGAATTTTTCTTGTGATTGTCAACTCTTTACAGTCTGATTAGATTTGTGAGTTTAAATATTAATTTCTTTTTAAAGTAAAATTTTAAAAAGTGTATGTTGTTGTTGTTGACGAGAAGTAGATTAGTATAATTTGCAGGAGCTGCCGAGGTTTTTCCTTTAGTTGACTCGGATTTGAAGAGGATTGCTGCCAGGGTTGTGGAAAAAGCTAAGCAAATTTGTGTTACTAAATTGGTAATGAATGTTGAATTTTGATTGTAGATGTTATTGGTTACTCTTTGTTTGGTGTAAATAATGTTTTTCTTTTCACTAAATAAGGGATTTAGCTTATTATTTGTTAATTTTATTTTTATTTTTTTTATTTTAAATCTTTGATTTTTGTAAACCCTTGAAATCCAATGACTAATAAGTAATAACAAATCAGTAACTATACTGAAACTGTATATCAGCTAAAATTTAAAGACTTTTACAAAGTTATCTTAATATTATACGGATTTTTATGCCTTTAGGAAGGAATTACCAAGTATGTAGTTACCAATATCACTTGCCTTAAAAGATTTGTCTATTTGAATAAAAATTTCAGAAAAAAAAATGTCAGGGGATCTCGCATCTTAAATCCCCTGACCCCTTATTTAATTTAATTAAGTGTTAGTACAAATATATATATATATATATATATGCTTTCATTATAAAGGGAATTGAAAATGCTCATGACAGTTTCAACTTGAAACAATCCATAGAGGACCAAAACTTGTAAATTTGCTTCTATTAATTATTTTCTATGGTAGAAATGTCCTTGTATACTTATCCGGTAGCTTAATTTTCTGAACATTTTGGATTGCATTCAGGTGAATGATGCAGTTGTGGAGGTGGTGGAAGGAGATGCTAGGAATGTTCTGTGCGAGGCTGTAGAGAGACACCACGCTTCCATATTGGTCGTGGGTAGTCATGGCTATGGAGCTATAAAGAGGTAAAAGCTATGTTGCTTCTCTAGTTTCCTTAAAGATGTTCCCTGGATTGTATATTTTGTATTTCACCAAACTCCTATTAGTGAACTTGTTTAGTTATTTTTCACATTCGCAGTGATATAACATATAAATGTCAAGGATCATATTTTTAAAGGAAATTATTGACTTAAAACTGTTAATTATTTGAATGTCAAGGAAACTACCATTTAGATGTTTGAATGACATTGATAGGATGTTTCATCCTTCAATTAGAAAAGCCTGTATTACACAATTAATGTTTTGAATGATATTATTACTGATTACTGACTATGATCTCTTCCGAAACATAATTTTTGTTGTCGTGGTTCCTAACAAATAACCTTGATTGGTTATCTTACAGGGCAGTTTTGGGGAGCGTAAGTGATTATTGTGCTCATCATGCTCACTGCACAGTGATGATAGTGAAGAAGCCTAAAATCAAACACTGAGCCACTCTAGCGAGTACATGTAAATATGTTGGCATGATCTCTGAATAAGGATTCATCTTCCAAAATTGATACTACAAACATGATATTTATTATTTTATCTATGTAGTTTTAAATGGTTTGAGGTATGTGGCATGTATCATATACATTGTTATTATGAATAAAGGTTTATATGTTGTTTGGTGTACCTAAAAGAGCTGTGCTAAGGAGGCACCTGTTCTTAGCCGCTCGCCTGGCTAGTGTGGCTAAAGAAGAGCACATCAAATACCAATTTTGTGTAAAACTAAATCCAACTAAGTCACCAAATCCCAACTCTTCAAAAACAAATTTGGTGTGTTGCTACAAGCCTAAAAGTAACAAACATTAAAACCGTTATTTATTTATTTATTTTAAATCTCGTATCACTCTATTTAAAAATTTTAAATGTCATAACACTCTATTTAAAAATTTAAAAATTTAACTTCCATACCGAAAACCACATGCACTTAAAAAATATATATACCGTCGGAAAAATCTCGTAAATTGTAAGTGGCAAAATCTAGGATTAGAGAATCAAAATCTTGCTTTCTCGTCGGTGCTTTGCAGCAAAACAAAGCATTTCTTGACCATCTGTCACTGCTGTTTAGAGAACGATATTCATTCGTCCACGTATCCGCCACTTGATGACACAACTCTTTTTTATCCTAATGACCACTTCCAACTTGCTTTGGCATTACATCACCTTTAATCTGTTTGAGTCTATGAGAAAATTATAAATCAATTTTCTCATGCATGTAATATCTAAAATGATTACCTAGCCGGAGTTGTATTTCGGTTCTAGATCATATTTATAGAGCCTAATCAATCCGGGTTTTCCAGATGTACTCATGATCCATAACGGTGTCGTATACCGACAGTGTACGAAAGTATATATGCCATAAAAAAGTCTATTTTTACTCACCCCATATAAAGGGGTAAGCATTACCTCCCTTCCAAAAAGATGACATGTGTATCGGGGAGGGGTAAATTTATCCAAAAAGATAACCGTGTTTGGACAAATTTATCACCTCCATGGACACATGTCATCCATTTAGGAGGAGGATAATGGTTACCGAGTAAATTGATATTAACTTTTTTTCTTTTTTCTTTTTACAAACACCAATCAGGCAATCAGCAATGCTTTTCAGCTTTACGTAAGAATCTAAAACACTTACAAAGTTGCAATTATACAACTCTCCCTAGTTTATATCTAAATTGTCCTGTAAGTCATCCTTAATTAGATATTTAAAATATTTTATATGTTGAATACATTTGAGCTGAATGCATGTGTCCACATCCAATCCATACAAATCAAACAAAATATGTGTGCCACCGATGATTCATCAATAAACTTACAGAGTATTGACAGATCGTCAAAGGCACTTGTACCGTAAGACTATTGGACAAGTGATTTTTTGCACGAGATTTCTCAAAGTTTGCCTCGGTTTTCTTCGAATTAATCTAGATTGGTTGTGCTGGAGTCTGGATTGGTCGTGTAAAAAAAAAAAAATCAAGAGTTATAAATTATTTTTTATTTCAGGATTTATTTTTTTAAATACTACTGGTATGTATACCTGAAATATTATCGAGTTGAATGAGCGATTTTTATCATTAAAATACTTTTGACGGTAGTTCATTTTCAGGATCATTCTATTAACTATATGGGTATGGTGATATACTATGGTCCGAATGGACATGCACACAGAGTCGTGGAAGTAATACATCTCATAAATTATTTACTTTCTTAGTATAATTTGTTTTTTTGTTTTTTGAAAAGAAGTATAATTTGTTACTTTACTTTTGTTTCAGCATTACAATATTTTCCTTATTCTTTAGTTAAAATGCATCAAAATTACTTCTTTATGGATTTTAACTTTGTTTCTGTTCTAACAATATTATGAGATCATTTTATTGGCTTGCCGATATTCTTTGAATTTTAATTACATTTTTTTTTTTTTTTTTTGTAAAATAATAATTGAATTGTATTTCTAGATAATCCAACAAATTATATTGCCTTAATTAGTAACTTGCTAAAACAATAAAATACTATGATTTGTATTTGATTAAGTCATAATTGTTATAAAAAAAATTGTTCAATAACTATAATACACCGTATTATATTAAATTTACAAAGTTAATACATATTTCTATTAAGATTTATTTCTTAATTGTTAAAATTTTCTTTAATAATTATAATATATCGTATTATGTTAAATTTACAAAGTTAATACATAATTTTAATTACCTAGAAGATTGACGAACTTGGGGTTTGGGTAAATGACTCCAAAATCAGCGGCTCGAATCCTACCAATGGTAAAAACTTTTAAAAAAAAAATACTGGTCTAGATACTGTCAATATATATAGAGTCAGTGATTTTTAAAGCCACTGATTTGGTGAAGCAATCCCTAAATGGCCATTAATTTTTCAAAATTGCTCAAATTAGTCATTTCATAGAAAGAAAGTATCAATTGTTGCCACTTTAGTCATTAATTATTTGAAGTCCGTTTGCTTATGTCATAACTTATCTGCTTTTAATGAAGTTTATTTAGTTTTGGAAAGACTTTAAATGATTTTTAATTCAAAAATACTTCTTTTATTTTCTTTATGTTTCTTCAACAAAGCTGTAAGATCCCTTTTTTCATTTGTTATTCTTGTATTTCTCTTTCTTGTATCTTACGGTCTCTTCCTTTTCTGTTCTCTTAACTCCTTTTTTTTTTCTTTTCTATTCCACGGCTGCAATTGTTTTATGGCTAGCACCTAGATATGTTGATTATTATAATAAACCTACTGTACTTCGACATCTTTTGAGTGAATTATAAGAAAATAGTTTGTTGTAATTCATGATTTGTATGAGTGTTTTGTGTGAGTCATATCAAGTAAGTGTAAACGATATCTCCATTTAAATTTTTTATAAAGCATCATGATCTTATATGTACATCATGAGCAAGCTTGTATGCACATTTTGGAACATCATCTACAGGAAATATGAAATTTTATTTGATTGCTTGAAAAATGATTAAATAATAAATTAATCAGGAAATAGGTTTGGTGTCACCCTAAATTACTCAGGAAATAATAAAAAGTTTGATATCACTCATAAACAAGAAATATTGCCCATAAAAATAATAAATTAATCAAATCATTATTTTTATATATAATTAAATAGTCAAAATACATAAAATATTACTCATAAAATTCTTTATGAGTGTCATGTCATACATAACGGCAGCTTTCTATTAGATTTTAACAGAATGGCTGCCAATGAACAATGTTTTGTCAAAATGGTGATTTTGGAACTATTAAAATAGTGAATGACCTTTTTAGGACTCCACCTACCAATTAATGGTGTCTAGTGTTATTTTCTCATATATATATATATATATATATATATATAATTTTAAAAGTAGTGCTATTGGCACACCCACTGCTGAACTATTTATACCCCACTTTTAAAATTATTTAGTTTTTTTTTTTTTTTTTTTTTTATTTATTATTATTATTTTTTTTACCTTTATCAAATTACTTAAAGAAACATACAATTTTTATTAAAAAAATCTTGTACAAAGTAAAGCTAATAAAACCCCACTATTCTTATTTCAAAACCCTAATGACAAAATTTTTAATGACATAGATTATTTCAATGTTTACTATTTTTGTTTATATTTTCTTACAGATCTTGATCTCATATTTTTTATGTTTAGTATTTATTAATTTATTACTATTTTTTTTATATTTTATTTCAGATCTCAATCTCATATTTACTATGTTTAGTATTTATTAATTTTATTGTTTCACATGTTTGCTTTATGTTTCTTCTCAAATTCCAGATCCATGTTTGCTATTTTTTTTTTCTCGGTTTATTTTTCTTCAAATCTTCTAGGCATACTATAATTTGTATCAATTCTTTGGTAGATTTTATTATAGATAATCCAAAGTTAGTTTAATGTTATTTACAAAAAAAATAAATAAATAAATAAACAACGAAATCACACCAAGATTCGCAACCAAGAAAACCTAATCTTTGACAAAACGAAGTCATACCAAAACTCTAACTCAGTCGCTCAAAAAAATCATCAGACGATTAATATCACATATATCACCAACAATCCAATCAACTACAGAAAATATATATATATATATATATATATATATATATCAAATCTAATAAAGATGATTTTACCATGAAATAGAAAGAAAAAACAAGTCATGCGAATGAATATTAGAAAACTATATATAAAGATTAGTGATGAAGTGTATTTTTATTTTAATTTTTTTGAAAAAGATGTGGAGTGTATTAAGTTTGAAAAATAAATAAAAGGGTAGTCCTGGAAATAAATCAAAAATATTAATAAAACCATTTAATTTTATATAATTAAATCAAAATTTTAAAAAGTGGGCCATAAATAATTCAGTAATGGCCAGTGGGAGTGCCAATAGCACCACTCTAATTTTAATTACCTTTTTTTGGAAGAAAATTACTTATTATTATTATTATTATTATTATTATTATTATTATTTTATTATTATTTTACAAGTAACAAAGAGTATTCCATATGAACCAAAAAAAAGTTTAGCAAAATGTTTTCGACATAACATGGGAAATTCTTTTTTTACCACAAACAAAAGTTTAATTATTAATAACTATATTTTTTTAAAAATTCAGTGTATATCCATAAATTACAAAAATACCTCCAACATAAATTTTTCAATTATTTTTTTGTTTTTTCTATCGTCTTTTCCTCCTTCCTCATCAAATTCGAATTGTTGTGCTCGCAAATCGAACAACTAAAAGAACAACAATGTTGTTCCTGTAAATCTTTAGTAAAAACTTGTTGTTCTGGCAGGAAGCATTCAAAGGAAGAGGAGGAGGAGCCAGATCCGGAAAGCGTGACTGCAAAGGTGGTATATATTATATTATATGAAACTTTTTCATTTCTTCACATTACCAATATTGTTCCGACAGGAAGCATTCGGAGTACGAGGAGGAGGAGACGGAGACGGAGACGGAGACGGAAAGTGTGGCTACAAAAATAGTTTGCATTATATTCTGTGAAACACTTTTATTTCTTCACATTACCATTATTGTTCTAGCAGGAAGCATTTGGAGGACAAAGAGGAGCCGAAGCCGGAAAGCGTGACTGCAAAGGTGGATATTCTGTCAAACTCTTTCATTTCTTCACATTTCCATTATTGTTCTAGTATGATGCATTTGGAGGATGAGGAGGAAGAAAAGGAGCCACATCTAGATCCTAATCCGAAAAGTGTGACTGCAAAGATGGCATGTATTATATTCTGTGAAACTCTTTTATTTCTTCACATTTCCATTGCTATTCTGACATGAAGTAATTGGAGGAGGAGGGGGATGAGGAGTTGGAGCCGAAAAGCATGACTACAAAGATGGTATGTAATATATTCTGTGAAACTCTTTTATTTCTTCACATTTCTATTTTTGTTATGGCAGGAAGCATTTGGAGGAAGAGGATAAAGAGTAGGATCCGGAAAGCGTGACTGCAAATGTGGTATATATTATATTATGTGAAACCTTTTCATTTCTTCATATTACCATTGTTGTTCTAGTAAGAAGCGGTTGGAGGAGGAGGAGGAGGAGGAGGAGGAGGAGGAGGAACCGGAGCCAGAAAGTGTGACTACAAAAATGGTATGTAATATATTATGTGAAACTTTTTCATTTCTTCACATTTCCATTATTGTTCTGGCATGAAGCATTTGGAGGAGGAGGAGGATCCTGAAAGCGTGATTTCAAAGATGATATATATTATATTATGTGAAACTCTCTCATTTCTTTACATTTTCATTGTTGTTCTGGAAGGAAGCAGTTGGAGGAGAAGTCAGAGCCGGAGCCGGAGCTAGAGCCCAAAAGCGTGACTGCAAAGATGGTATGTAATATATTATGTGAAACTCTTTCATTTATTCACATTTCCATTCTTGTTCTGGCAAGAAGAATTTGGAGGAAGAGGAAGAGGATCCGGATTCGGAAAGCGTGACTACAAAGGTGGTATATATTATATTATGTGAAACTCTTTCATTTATTTATATTACCAATATTGTTATGGCAGGAAGCATTTAGAGGACAAGGAGGAGAAGACGGAGATGGAAAGCGTGGCTAAAAAAATGGTTTGTATTATATTTTGTGAAACTCTTTTATTTTTTCATATTACCATTATTGTTCTGGTAGGAAACATTTGGAGGACGAAGAGGAGCCGGAGCCAGAGCCGGAAAGCGTGATTGCAAAGGTGGTATGTAATATATTCTGTGAAACTCTTTCATTTCTTCACATTTCCATTATTGTTCTACCATAAAGCATTTGGAGAAGTAAGAGGAGCCGGATCCAAAAAACGTGACTTTAAAGATGGTATATAATATATTCTGTGAAATTCGTTCATTTCTTCTCATTTCCATTGTTGTTCTGGTAGGAAGAAATTGGAGTTGGAGGAGTCGGAGGAAGAGGAGTCGGAGCTTGAAAGTGTGACTTCAGAGATTGTATGTAATATATTCTGTGAAATTCTTTCGTATCTTTACATTACCATTATTGTTCTAGTAGGAAGCATTTGGAGGACGAGGAGGAGCCGGAGTCGAAAAACGTGACCGCAAAGATGATATGTAATATAATCTATGAAACTCTTTCATTTCTTCACATTTCCATTATTGTTCTGGCATGAAGCATTTGAAGGGGGAGAAGGAGGAGCCGGATCTGGAAAGTGTGACTTCAAAGATAGTATATATTATATTCCATGAAACTCTTTCATTTCTTCACATTTCCATTGTTGCTCTGGTAGGAAGCAGTTGGATGTTGAGTTGGAGCCTGAGTCGGAGCCAGATTCGGAAAGCGTGACTGCAAAAATAGTATTAGGGATGGCCATTTCCCCTAAGGCCTCAATTCTCCACGCCCCCATCCCCATTTGGGGAAAAATATTTGAGGAAAATTTGGGGGTGGGGGGGCTGGGATGGGGGTGAAAATGGAAATAGGGATGAGGATGGGTACACTTGCTTCATAGTAGTTGGCCGTTGGACATTTTAAGGACTATTTTGAGTTCTGAACTTCTTGTATTATTATGATGAAAGGACAACTTAACTTTCTTTTCAAATTGTATGGGATGTTATTTTGTATTTGAATTTAATGGATTATGCATTTGTGCATTTTTTGAATATGTAAATTGTACTAATACAGGGGAAAATAGAGGAATGAGGAAACAGGAGACCTTAAGGAAATGGTGAAAAACAGAAAAAATAGAAAATTATAGAAATCAGGATGGGGGTAGGGGCACCTCCCCCCAAAACTAACCCATCCATATTTTCCCCAAATGGAGAAATGGGGAGGATAGATGAGGGTTTGGAAAATGGGGATGGGGATGGGGATGGGGGAACCTACATCCGTCCCCATTTCCCTATTGGCCATCCCTAGATAGTATGTAATATATTCTGTGAAACTCTTTCATTTCTTCACAATTCCATTATTGTTCTGGCAGGAAGAATTGGGAGGAAGAGGAAGAGCTGGATCCGGAAAGCGTGATTTCAAAGTTGGTATATATTATATTTTGTGAAACTCTTTCATTTCTTCACATTACTAATATTGTTTTGGCAGGAAGCATTTGGAGGACGAAGAGGAGGAGACAGAGATGAAAAGCGTGGCTGAAAAAATGGTTGTATTATATTCTGTGAAACTCTTTCATTTCTTCACATTTCCATTAATGTTCTGGCATGATGCATTTGGAAGGGGAGGAGGAGGAGGAAGAGCCGGATCCGGAAAGCGTGACTGCAAAGATAGGATGTATTATATTCTGTTAAACTCTTTCATTTCTTTACATTTCCATTGTTGTTATGGCAGGAAGCAGTTGGAGGAGGAGGAGGAAGAGCCGGAGAGGTACTTGTACTGAAGAGCAAATGTGGAAAGTTGAAACCTTGTTCACAAGTATGCCTGTTTATAGGTTATTCCAAAGAGACTAGATGAGGATACTTCTATAGTCCTTAAGAAAACAAAGTGTTTGTATTGACAAACACAACGTTCATTGAGGAAAACTATATGAATGATCATAAGTCTCGAAGTAAGATTGTATTAAATGAATTAAAATCTGGTTCGACCAGTGATCAATCAACAAAAGTTGTTGATAAAGTTGTTGTTCCATTAACGTCTGATAGTCAGATGGTTCCTAGTCAGATCACACTACCACCTAAACGTAGTGAGAGGAATATACGACAACTTGATCGCTATTTAGGTATTGGAGAGGCATATGGTGTCGTCTATGATGATAGTGTGGATGATCCATTGTCATTTAAACATGCAATGGAAGATTCTAACAAAGAGGAATGACTTAAAGCCATGAATCTAGAGATGGAGTCCAAGTACTCCAATTCAGTCTAGGAACTTGTAGACTTACCTAATGGAATAAAACTCATAGGGTGTAAGTGGATCTTCAAGAGAAAAAGAGAAGTAGATGGGAAGGTAGAGACCTTCAAAGCAAGGCTAGTGGCAAAGGGTTACACCCAAAATGAGGGGGTCGATTTTGAAGAGACCTTCTTGCCAGTGGCTATGTTTAAGTCTATTAGGATACTCTTATTCATTGGAGCCTATTTCGACTATGAAATTTGGCAAATGGACGTCAAGACTGCATTCTTGAATGGCAATCTTAATGTGAGCATCTATATGATGCAACCAGGGGGATTCGTGTCCCAAGATCAAGAGCAAAAAGTTTACAAGTTGCAAAGGTCCATTTATGAACTGAAGTAAGCATCTAGATCTTGAAACATCAGGTTTGATACTGCTATCAAAACCTATGGCTTCGAGCAAAATGTTGATGAACCCTGTGTTTAAAAAAGGATCATTGACAAAAAAGTAGTTTTCTTAGTCCTTTACGTAAATGATATCTTACTCATTGGGAATGACGTAGGAACATTATCGAAAGTAAAGGGCTGACTTGTTAACCAATTCCAAATGAAAGATTTGGGAGAGGCAAGTTATGTTCTAGGGATCCAATTAATAAGGGATCGCAAAAACAAACTGTTAGCATTGTCTCAAGCATCGTATATCGAAAAGATACTTGTGCGATTCTCGATGGAGAACTCCAAGAAATGTAATTTACCTTCCAGGCATGGAGTTCACTTGAGGATATGAGACGAGTTCCATATACGTCAGCAGTAAGTAGTCTCATGTATGCTATGTTATGCACGAGACCTGACATCTGCTTTACAATGAGAGTAGCCATCAGATTCCAGTCTAACCCAAGATTGGATCATTGGGTTGTTATGAAGCTTATTCTCAAGTATTTTTGGAGAATGAGAAACTATATACTAGTATATTCAGAACAGGATCTGATCCCGTTAGGATATATAGATTTTGACTTTCAGGCAAACAGATTTTAGAAAATCCACGTCCACGTTTATTTTTATGCCACATAAGAAGTAAGTCTTTTGATATTGTTGTCATGTGAACGATTTTTCACATGCAAACCACGTTTGTATTAGAGATGCTCTTACAAACCCTAAATCATATCCAAAATCAAAACCGATATTTCAATCCTACTTAAAAAAAACAATATTTCAATCGAATATATGATTAAAAAGGTTAGGTATCTTTAGTATCCACTCTCCATGATGTTATAGAGGTAACTTGATCATCAGGTCATTAAATCAATCTCAGTGGTGTAAGCTCAATTGTATCAGGGTAAAAGAAAACAGAGAATTGAAAATCAAAATATTGTCTTATTTAGTTTTTAGTATTTAGTTTTTTTTTTTTTTTTTTCCCTTCTTCTGGCATTGTTTCTTCTAGGTTTTTAGCAACATTTATATATAAAAGTTTCTTTTCGTTTCATGTGATTCAATAATCAATAATAAGTAAATGCTTCCAAGTTTTGATGAATTTTTTTCAGTTAAAAAAAAAAATAATAATAAGAATTTGATTCAAATTGGTTAACCTTATCAAAGTAAAGTATTATTTTTGAGGTTTTGGATCGAATTTTGAGAAATTTGTTTGATAAAACGAGGTCGTTTAAGTAGTGACATGACATCACGCATTAGTTGCGTTTGGTGGGTCAATAATTTATCTTACAAAGCCCAACAAAGTTAAAAACTTACTATAAACGTCCATTTAGTCTGATGAGGATGATGATGCTATGACATTAAATTCAAAGACCAGTCCGTGTAAGAGCATTCTCATTAGGCCGGATTTTGCTTGCTCATTGACTATATTTAGAAAGGATCAACTGGATTGTGCTCCAATAGGTTTTTTATCCCACTTTATAAAATTAATTCTGGTTAAAGACTCCTCAAATTTAGAAAAGGAAGACATTTTCCTTATTATTTGTTTCTCTCTCCAAATGAAATGGATAGTCAAAATGAATCCACATAATTAATATAAAATGGTTCAAATTCATTATCCTTTTTTTTATTTAACCCAAATTCTTTTTACCTATACTTGAGACCAACAGCTAGCCACTGCTAAATTCTTTTTTTATTTTTTAAACCAAATTGCAATAGCTATTTATCTACATTTACTTGAGCAACGGCTAGACTCTTTTGTTTTTTGTTTTTTTTTTGTTAAATTTAATTTTGTTATTATTTTTTAATATAAATACTATTGAACTATTTCAATTTTATTTAATTTTTATTATTATCTTTTTTATTTAAAAATAAATAAAAAATAACAGAGAGTCATTTTAAAAAGATTTGTTAAAATCGTCATTTCTTATATGACTTCTATTCGTAAAAGGTATATAACTAGTTCTCTAAATATAAGGAAAAAATAGGGAGATTTATTTAGGATGCTCTAACGTCTTAACTACGTAATCTGACAGGTCGAAGAGAGAAACCTGTGGCCATGAATTTCATCTGGGTATGATTATAAATTTATAATTCATAAAATTTTTTTTTTCTTTTCAATTTGGTTGTTGTGTTCGAGAAAACCGGGTGATTGTGTGGAAAACATGTATGTTGATGCTTAGATTCTAGTTTCTGCTTGTTCAATTTTTATGCCGTTAAAGGAAATTGATGTTTACTTATTTTTAACAATCTCTCGATTTCTGTTCTTGTTGTTGCATGAATTCTAATTTTCTAAGTGAAATTAAAACCGTCTTGTGCTGGCTTTGAATGTCACTGCATTTAAGGATAATCCATCATGGATTCATGGAAACAAGTGTCCGGAAAATATGAGTATAATTGGCCTAGTAGGTTACAATAGGATCTCATGCCAATTAAGGTGTGAATTGATGGAAACATGGAAGATATTGTGGGATTGGACAAGAAGTTTGTACTCGGAAGATAAAATAAGTGATTTTCAACATGTTAAACAGTCATGATACTTTGGATGACTGATGATCGAATGATGGTAGAATTATGATTCTTGGGTGTATCAGTTTAAATCTTAAGGAGAAATCTTATTCTTGATTTTTATTTTTCTAATTTAAGATTCATATCATCTCCTTTAGGGCTAGTTTTGTGATGTTTTAAAAAGTTAAAATCAGTTTATTTTATAATTTTTGACATAAAATAATGTTTAGTAAAATTTTTAAAAGTGATTAATACATAATATAGCAAGTTTCGATCGTGATTTTAAAAAGCTGATAGAGGCTAATTTTGATAGTGATTTATTTACCTTATCTCATTTTAAAATTAAATATTCTTAAAATATTGATTTGATTTATAAAACCTTTTATTAATATTTTTATTGTTCTTATGAAATTTTTTTCTAATTTATATATTCTATTTAAATATTAATTTAATATATATATATATATAATTAATAAAAAAATGAAGTAGGGTTCAAAAAGAGTAATGCTAGATTTTCCAAATTATTTTCCAATAAACTTCTCAAATCATATTGATATGTGAGTTGTCAACACCATATCCCTCACCATATAAATTCATAATTTACAAGATGTTGACAACTCATATGCCAACATGATTTGAGAATTTTTTTTTGGTAAAAAATTTGAAATTTGAAAAGTCTCACATTACTCGCTCTGAAATCATATATATTTTAGTCATTGTAACTAATCTTAACACTTTTACAATAAAATTATCAGATATATGTATAGGCTCTGTTTGGAATAGCTTCTTCAAGTAGATTTTTTAGGAGTAGATATTTTAATGTAAACATTCTACAAGTAGAGCTTTTAATGAGAATTTGTTGGTCGTTTGGTTGTCAATTAGGAAAAAAAAAAAAAAAAACATTTTTAAATGGTAGGATTACCAAAATATTCAAAAACTATTTTAAATGACAGAGTTATGTTAGATATTTAAGTGTTATTAAAAAAGTTCAAAAAGATCTACTTGGAAAAACTCAAATTTTGAGCTTTTCAATTGAGTTTTTCCAAATAAACGTAAACCATTTTTTTAAAAAAAGAAATCCGAAAGCTCTACTGAGTGATAACTAAACGATAAAAAATATATTAAAAAGAGCTTTTTTAATTAAAAAAACTCTTTTAGCCAATAGAGAAACTCTTTCAAACGGACACGTATATTGCTTTTGAGTAGTTTAAAAAATACAATTAACCAAATATTTGTTGATTAACTTCACAACCGATTATTCATTTAGCACAAATAACAGTGATTATTATAAAACTTACAGTAATACCAACTGGCCCTTAGATTCACGAGTTTTTACAATTTAATTTTTTTTTTTTGTTATACTAATTTGATGTTTATTTTCATTTTATTGCTTTTTTGTTTTGAAATATTACAAGAAATATTACAATAGGGACTATCGGGACCTATCGAGATCAAACAATATATGTGTGGTCCGGATATCTACTCTCATAATGAGAGATATCTACTCCCATAATCCGAGAAGAAAACTCTCTATACATGTTTGTAAAATACGCATGGTCGAATTTGAACCACGCACCACTTATGTAGAACGGAGGTACACTACCAAATCTATTAAAAGGTGATGTACTTTTCATTTTATTGTTATTTTATTAAAATTCGAATATTTTTTTCTATAAAAGCAAACATAAAACATCTTAAAATTTTTAAAATTCCCTTATCTCCACAGTGAGAAGATCTTGGGTGCAATGAATGCACGCTGCATCTCTCATTAAGGGGCCGTTTGGTATGGGTTCATTTTTGTATGGGAATGGGAATTTTGTAGCATTCTCATGTTTAGTAGCAGGTTTGAGTTTATTGTTTCCTAAGAAAGTGAATCTCATGGGAATCACATTACCCCCTCCACATCCCAATATGTGGGTTTCAGGTTACCCTTCATCTGATTCCCACGGTGGGACCCACCTTCATTAAAAAAATTAATAATTAAAATAAATTCTTCCAAAAAATTTTCAGTTTATTCTTTTATTTTCTTACACTTTCTCACTACCCAAACACCAAATTTTCAGATTTCAAAACCTAACTTTCATCAAAATAATACCCAACTTCATCTTCATCATCAGCATCAGCAAAACACAATCATGACTCCCAAAACTCATTACCAAATCAGCATCTAACACCATCACCAACACAAAAAGAAAAATTTTTACCAAAATCCATAGCCAACAGCATGGAACCTAACATTTGATGATGACAACGACGACGACGGGCTTCAATGATGAATACGACGATGACGACGAGCTTCGAGATCTGCTCATCAAGCTTCGATGATGAAGACGGTGACGACAATGTACTCTCCCTCTCACCGGACTCTTCAAGCTTTGATGATGACGATGAAGAAAAATCTGCTGAGAAAATCTGAGAAAATGTCTCCAAGATCTTGTTTTGTCAAGAACATGTCTCCAAGTTGAGAAAATCTGCTGCTAGAACTAGGAGAAGAAAAAAAGGTTGTAGTGGTGGTGATCAAAGCAAGAGCTTGTCTGATTTTGGAATTTGAAGAGATAAAAAGGTTTATGGATCTTGGTTTTGTTTTCACAAGAATGGTCGAGATTCAAGATCTTGAGCAAGAGCTTGTCTGATTTTGGAATTTGAAGAGATAAAAAGGTTTATGGATCTTGGTTTTGTTTTCACAAGAATGGTCGAGATTCAAGATCTTGGTTTTGTTTTATTTTTTATTTTATTTACTAAGAAAAGTTTAATTTTTTTATTTTAATATTAATTTTGGCATGTTTTTATGTCTAAAGACAAAAAGATTTCCATACGCAACCAAAGACAATTATCTAATATTCTCAGTAAGGGGAATGCTATCTACCTTCCCTATTTGCATCCCCCCCCCCCCCCAAATTCTTGACATGTAAATAAAAAAGCTCTTACTTTTTTTGTGCAAAGCTTATTTACATATTTACCCTTGTTGGATATTTCTATCATTTCATTAATAAGGGGTAAATACGTAAACAAACTTTGCATAAAAAAGTAAGAGTTTTTTATTAAATGAAAAAGTGTATACGTGTCAAGCAATGAGTGGAGAAAGTAAATGGGAAAGGCAAATGGGGAAGGCCCCTCTGTTGCTTGACATGTAAATAAAAAAGCTCCTACTTTTTTTGTGCAAAGCTTATTTACATATTTACCCTTGTTGGATGCTTCTATCATTTCATTAATAAGGGGTAAATATGTAAACAAACTTTGCATAAAAAAGTAAGAGCTTTTTATTAAATGAAAAAGTGTATACGTGTCAAGCAATGAGTGGAGAAAGTAAATGGGAAAGACAAATGGGGAAGGTAGATAGCATTTCCCTCTCAGGAATCCGACATAACATTCTCATGTATAACCAAACACATGTATACAACTTTCCTAGGAATCACATTACTGGGTTTCACTTTTCTAGGAATCATATTATTTTTATTACCCCATACCAAACGGCCCCTAAGATCTTACCGTATGGTAAAATTTGTCATGCGGCAAGATCACATCAAGGTGCATCCCACTCAAACCATCTTTAGTTTTTATCAAATTGCCAAGTAAATATCAAAGAAACCATTAGTTTTTATAATATATAACATCTTATTTTGTAATATTCGCAATACTTCAAAAAAATATAAATATAAATATAAATATAAATAATATCTTCTTGAATTTCAAATTTCCCTTATTTTCGTAATTGCCAATCAAGTATCATCAAAATGGTACCACCGTATGATTTATCGGTGAAGGATATTCATTCAATTTGATAATATTCAAGGTTTAAGTTATCGGGCACTTGACGAGATGAGATTAGTTCGGTAGTAAAACCACTCACAAATACACCATGAGGTTAGGTTTGAATCCTCTCCTCCAAAAAAAAAAAACCCTCAAATTTAGGTAATAGTATAATACTTCAAAAAAAATAAGTTGTCGAGCACTCATTCGGTTTGACAATGTCTCACGTGTATATATATATATATAATATAAAAAAATTATCATCAAAATCATGATTTTGCTATAAAAACATATATATGAGTATTGCTAAGCTGTTAAAAAAGAAATTGTCCAAATTCAATCATTACTTATCCCATAATCTCATAAAATTATCAGATTTAAAATGTCACTGCAGTCTGCCAGTCTGTTTAAACTTTTTAAGACTGGAAATATTGGCCGGGGCTCAGGCTTCGTTTTGGGTCAAATAAAAGATTATAAATGTCTAGTGCTATATTCATTGGGCCTTAGACTTGAAGACATCTCATGACTTATCAAGAAAGAACATAATTTTTAAAAATTAAAAATTAAAAATTAAAATCCAGTCATTATCGAATATCAATGATCAATCATATTGGTAATTTGGTGGTATCGTTATCCAAACGAGAAAGTGCGAATATAGCGCATAGCAGATGATTTAGATCACAATTTTCTCGTCAGGCTGGCAAACTTTTTTCTCAACAATGGCGTCAGAGAAACAAGCGATGGTAGTAGGGATCGACGACAGCGAGCACAGCGTGTACGCACTGGAGTGGACACTGGATCATTTCTTCACAAATTTCGCTTCCAATCCTCCTTTCAAGCTCGTCGTCGTCCATGCCAAACCTTCTGCAGCTTCCGCTGTTGGTCTCGTCGGACCTGGTAAATTCGATTCTCAAGACGCTTGTTTGTTTTTTTTGTTATTGATGATTGATGAATTTTTCTTGTGATTGTCAACTCTTTACAGTCTGATTAGATTTGTGAGTTTAAATATTAATTTATTTTTAAAGTAAAATTTTAAAAAGTGTATGTTGTTGTTGTTGACGAGAAGAATATTAATATAAATTGCAGGAGCTGCCGAGGTTATTCCTTACGTTGACTCGGATTTGAAGAGGATTGCTGCCAGGGTTGTGGAAAAAGCTAAGCAAAATTGTGTTACTAAATTGGTAATGAATGTTGAATTTTGATTGGTTACTCTTTGTTTGGTGCAAATATTGTTTTTCTTTTCACTAAATAAGGGATTTAGCTTATTATCTGTTCATTTTTTTTTTATTATTATTTTTTTTAAATCATTGATTTTTGTAAACCCTTGTATTGAAATCCAATGACTAATAAGTAATAACAAATTAGTAACTATACTGAAACTGTATATTAGCTAAAATTTAAAGATTTTTACAAAGTTACCTTAATATTATGCTGATTTTTATGCCTTTAGGAAGGAATTACCAAGGATGTAGTTAACAATATCACTTGCCTTAAAAGATTTGTCTATTTGAATAAAAAATTTAGAAAAAATGGTTGCAATGTCCTTGTATACTTATCCGGTAGCCTAATTTTCTGAACATTTTGGATTGCATTCAGGTGAATGATGCAGTTGTGGAGGTGGTGGAAGGAGATGCTAGGAATGTTCTGTGCGAGGCTGTAGAGAGACACCACGCTTCCATATTGGTCGTGGGTAGTCATGGCTATGGAGCTATAAAGAGGTAAAAGCTCTGTTGCTTCTCTAGTTTCCTTAAAGATGTTCCCTGGATTGTATATTTTGTATTTCACCAAACTCCTATCAGTGAACTTGTTTAGTTATTTTTCACATTCACAGTGATATAACATAAAAATGCCAAGGACCATATTTTTTAAGGAAATTATTGACTCAAAACTGTTAATTCTTTGAATGTTAAGGAAACTACAATCGAGATGTTAGAATGACATTGATAGGATGTTTCATCCTTCAATTAGGAAGTCTATATTACAATTAATGTGTTAAATGATATTATTACTGATTACTGGCTATGATCTCTTCCGAAACATAATTTTTGTTGTCGTGGTTCCTAACCAATAATCTTGATTGGTTATCTTACAGGGCGGTTTTGGGGAGCGTAAGTGATTATTGTGCTCATCATGCTCACTGCACAGTGATGATAGTGAAGAAGCCTAAAATCAAACACTGAGCCACTCTAGCGAGTACATATAAATATGGTGGCATGATCTCTGAATAAGGATTCATCTTCCAAAATTGATACTACAAACATGATATTTATTATTTTATCTATGTAGTTTTAAATGGTTTGAGGTATGTGGCATGTATCATATACATTGTTATTATAAATATCTGTGTGTAAACAGACTCAGCACATGAAGGTGTACTTAATTGTATATCTAAAAGAGCTGTTCTTAGCCGCTCGCCCGGCTAGAGTGGCTAAAAAATATTTATCGTTGGAAAGATCTTGTAAGTTATAACCGGCAAAATGTAGGATTAGAGAATCAGAATCTAGCTTTCTCGTCGATGCTTTGCAGCAAAGCAAAGCATTTCTTGACCATCTGTAACTGTTGTTTAGAGAAAGATATTAATCCGCCACTTGATGACACAACTCGATTTTATCCTAATGACCACTTTCAATTTGCTTTGGCATCACATCACCTTTTATCTGTTTCAGTCTATGAGAAAATGATTAAGGTAGATATGCCACAGAATTATAAATAATTTGATATTAACTTTTATTTATTTATTTATTTAACCAACACCAATCAGGAGCAATGCTTTTCAGCTTTACGTAAGAATCTAACACACTTCCAAAGTTCCAATTATACAACTCTCCCTAGTTTATATCTAATTGTCCTGTAAGTCATCCTTAATTAGATATTTAAAATATTTTATATGTTGAATGCATTTGAGCTGTATGCTTGTGTCCGCATCCAATCCATACGAATGCAAACAAAATCTGTGTGCCACCGATGATTCATCAATAAACTTACAGAGTATTGACTATTGGACAAGTGGTTTTTTGCGCGAGATTTCTCAAAGTTTGCCTCGGTTTTCTTCGAATTAATCTAGATTGGTTGTGCTGGAGTCTGGACTGGTCGTAAAAAATAAAAAAATAAAAATAAAATAAAAAAAATAAAAGTTATAAATTATTTTTATTTCAGGAATTTTTTTTTTTTAAATACTACTGGTATGTATACCTGGAAAATATATCGTATTCGGTTAAATTTACAAAGTTAATACATAATTTTAATTACCTAGAAGATGGACAAATTTGGGGTTTGAACAAATAACTTGGAGTCAGCTACTCGAATCATACCATTAACAAAAACTTAAAATAAATAAATAAATAAATACCAATCTAGATAAGTAGATAGATAGATAGATAATGTATATATATATATATATATATATAATATTTTAAGAGTAGTGCTATTGGCGCCCAATGCTGAACTATTTATACCATACTTTTTAAATTATTTAGTAATTTTTTTTTCCTTTATCAAATTACTTAAAAAGACATACAATTTTTATTAAAAAAATATTGTACAAAGTAAAACTAGTAAAACCCACTTTTCTTATTTCAAAACTCTAATGACAAAAGCTTTAACGATATAGATTATTTCAATGTTTACTATTTTTGTTTATATTTTCTTTCAGATCTCGATCTCATATTTTCCATGTTTAGTATTTATTGATTACTTAAAGAGACATAAAGAGACATACAAATTTTCTATGTTTATCAAATTACTTAAAGAGACATACACTTTTTATTAAAAAAATATTGTACAAAGTAAAACTAATATAACCCACTTTTCTTATTTCAAAACCCTAATGATAAAAGCTTTAACGATATAGATTACTTCAATGTTTACTATTTTTGCTTATATTTTCTTTCAGATCTCGATCTCATATTTTCCATGTTTAGTATTTATTGATTTATTACTATTTTTGTTTATATTTTATTTCAGATCTCGATCTCATATTTACCATGTTTAGTATTTATTGATTATATTGTTTCACATGTTTGTTTTATTTTTCTTCTAAAATTCTAGATCCATGTTTGCTATTTTTTTGTTTTTTTCGGTTTATTTTCTTTCAAATCTTCCAGGTATACTATAATTTGTATCAATTCTTTGGTAGATTTTATTCTAGATCTTCCAAAGTTAGTTTAAAGTTATTTATAAAAAATAAAAATAAAAACAATGAAATCACACCTAGAATTACAACCAATAAAACCTAATCTTTGACAAAACGAAACCATATCAAAACTCTAACTCAATCGCTCAAAAAAAAAAATCATCAAACGATCAATATCATACTCACAATCTACCACCAACAATCCAATCAACTACAGGAAAAAAAATATCGAATCTAATAAAGATGATTTTACCATGAAATAAGAAGAAAAAACAAATCATGTGAATGGATATAAGAAAACTATATATAAAGATTAGTGATAAAGTGTATTTTTATATTTATTTTTATTTCTAAAAAAAAATATGGGATGTATTAAGTTTGAAAAATAAGTAAAAGAGTGGTCCTGGAAATAAATTAAAAATATTAATCAAACCATTTAATTTTATATAATTAAATCAAAATTTTAAAAAGTGGGCCATAAATAGTTCAGTAGTGACAGTGCTAATAGCACCGCTCTAATTTTAATTACCTTTTTTTTTGGAAGAAAATTACCTATTATTATTATTATTATTATTATTATTTTACAAGTAACAAAGAGTATTGCATATGAACCAAAAAAAAAAAAAAGTTTAGCAAAATGTTTTCGACATAACATGGGAAATTCTTTTTTTACCACATACGAAAGTTTAATTGTTAATAACTATATTTTTTTTTTAAAAAAAATTCAGTGTATATCCATAATTTACAAAAATACCCCCAACATCAATTTTTCTATTTTTTTTTTCTATCGTCTTCTTCTTTATTCCTCATCAAATTTGAACTATTGTGCTTGCAAATCAAACAACTAAAAGAACAACAATGTTGTTCCTATAAATCTTTAGTAAAAACTTGTTGTTCTGGCTGGAAGAATTCAAAGGAAAAGGAGGAGCCGGATCCGGATCCGGAAAGCATGACTGCAAAGATGGTACATATTATATTATGTGAAACTTTTTCATTCCTTCACATTACCAATATTGTTCTAGCAGGAAGCATTTGGAGTACGAGGAGGAGGAGACGGGGATGGAAAGTGTGGCTACAAAAATGGTTTGTATTATATTATGTGAAACTCTTTTATTTCTTTACATTACCATTATTGTTCTGGTAGGAAGCATTTGGAGGACAAAGAAGAGCCGGAGCCGGAAAGTGTGACTGCAAAGGTGGTATGTAATATACTTTGTGAAACTCTTTCATTTCTTCACATTTCCATTATTGTTCTGGCATGATGCATTTGGAGGAGGAGGAGGAGCCAGAGCAGAAGAGTGTGACTACAAAGATGGTATGTAATATATTATGTGAAACTCTTTCATTTATTCACATTTCCATTTAATTTCTGGTAAGAAGCATTTGGAGGAAGAGGGGGAGGAACTGGATCCGGAAAGTGTGACTGCAAATGTGGTATATATTATATTCTATGAAACCTTTTCATTTCTTCACATTACCATTATTATTCTAGTAAAAAGCAGTTGGAGGAGGAGTCGGAGCAGGAGCCGGAGTCGGAAAGTGTGACTACAAAAATGGTATGTAATACATTCTGTGAAACTCTTTCATTTCTTCACATTTCCATTATTGTTCTGGTATGAAGCATTTGAAGGAAGAGCAGGAGGAGCCGGATCATGAAAGCATGACGTCAAAGATGGTATATATTATATTATGTGAAACTCTTTCATTTCTTCACATTTCCATTGTTGTTCTGGTAGGAAGCAGTTGGAGGAGAAGTTGGAGTCGGAGCCTAGATGATGATACTTCTACAGTCCTGAAAAAAATAAAGTGTTTGTATCGACAAACGCAACGTTCATTGAGGAAAACTATATGAATGATCATAAGTCTCGAAGTAAGATTGTATTAAATGAATTAAAACCTGGTTCGACCAGTGATCAATCAACAAAAGTTGTTTACAAAGTTGTTGTTCCATTAACGTCTGATAGTCAGACGGTTCCTAGTTAGATCACACTACCACCTAAACGTAGTGAGATGGTTCTACAATAACTTGATCGCTATTTAGGTATTGGAGATGCACAGGGTGTCATCTTTGATGATAGTGTGGATGATCCATTATTATTTAAACATGCAATGGAAGATTCTGACAAAGAGGAATGGCTTAAAGCCATGAATCTCGAGATGGAGTCCAAGTACTCCAACTAAGTCTAGGAACTTGTAGACTTACCTGATGGGATAAAACTCATAGGGTGTAAATGGGTCTTCAAGAAAAAAAGAGGAGTAGATGGGAAGGTAGAGACCTTCAAAACAAGGCTAATAGCAAAGGGTTACACACAAAACGAGGGGGTCCATTTTAAAGAGACCTTCTTGCCAGTGGCTATGTTTAATTATATTAGGATACTCTTATCCATTGCAGCCTATTTCGACCATGAAATTTGGTAAATAGACGTCAAGACTGCATTCTTGAATGACAATCTTGATGAGAGCATCTGCATGATGCAACCAGATGGATTCGTGTTCCAAGATTAAGAGCAAAAAGTTTACAAGTTGCAAATGTCCATTTATGGACTGAAGTAAGCATCTAGATCTTGAAACATCAAGTTTGATACTGCTATCAAAACCTATGGCTTCGAGCAAAATATTGATGAACCTTGTGTTTACAAAAGGATCATTAATAAAAAAGTAGTTTTCCCGGTACTTTACATAGATGATATCTTACTCATTGAGAATGATGTAGGAACATTATCGGAAGTAAATGGCTGGCTTGCTAACCAATTCCAAATCAAAGATTTGAGAGATGCAATTTATGTTCTATGGATCTAATTAATAAGGGATCGCAAGAACAAACTGTTAGCATTGTCTAAAGCATCGTATATCGAAAAGATACTTATGTGATTCTCGAGCTCCAAGAAAGGTAATTTACCTTCCAGACATGGAGTTCACTTGTCTAAGATACAGTATCCTAAGACACCTGAACAAATTAAAGATATGAGACGAGTTCCATATGCGTCAGCAGTAGGTAGTTTCGTGTATGCTATGTTATGCACGAGACTTGACATCTACTCCACAGTGAGAGTAGTCAGCAGATTCCAGTCTAACCCAAGATTGGATTATTGGGTTGCTGTACAAGCTTATTCTCAAGTATCTTCGAAGAATGAGAAACTATATACAGATTGGATCTGATCCCGTTAGGATATACAGATTTTGACTTTCAGGCAGACAGATTAAGGAAATCCACGTCCACGTCTATTTTTATACCGCATAAGAAGCAAGTCTTTGACATTTTTACCATGTCAACGATTTTTGACATACAAACCACTTTTGCATTAGAGATGCTCTTACAAACCCTAAATCATATCCAAAATAAAAACAGATATTTCAATCCTATTAAAAAAAAAAAAACAATATTTCAATCAAATATATGATTAAAAAGGTCAGGTTTCTTTAGTATCCACTCTCCATGATGTTATATAGGTAACTTGATCATCAGATCATTAAATCAATCCCAACGGTGTAAGCTCAATTGTATTTAGAGTAAAAGAAAACATAGAATTGAAAATCAAAATATCTCTTCTATAGGTTTTTTTTTTTTTTTTTTTTGGTCACATTGTTTCTTCTAGGTTTTTAGCAACATTTACATATAAAAGTTTCTTTTCATTTCATGTAATTCAGTAATAAGTAAATGCTTCCAAGTTTTGTGATGAATTTTTTTTATGCTTCCGGACTATGTTTATAGTTGAGTCTAATCTAAGCTAAGTTCTGGCTTTAAAAAAAATATTATAATAATAATAATAATAATAATAAATAATTCGATTCAAATTGGTTAACCTTATGAAAGTAAAATATTATTTTTGAGGTTTTGGATCGAATTTTGAGAAATTTGTTTGATAAAAGTCGTTTAAGTAGTGACATAACGCATTAGTTGCGTTTGGTGGGTCAATAATTTATCTTACAAAGCACAACAAAGTAAAAACTTACAATAAACACAATCCAACAAACACCGTCCATTTAGTCTGATGGTGATGATGCGATGACATAATAAATTCAAAGACCAGTCCGTGTAATGTCTTAACCACGTAATCTGACAGGTTGGAGAGAGAAAACTTAGATAGATAAATAGATAGATTTTGCCTTTCACGGAAGAGAAAGACAGAGAGAGATAGAGACAATTTTTATTTCTTTTTTTTTTTTTTTTTTTTCCAACGTTTGTCGCTTTGGATTGTTAACTTTCTTTTGGTTCTCATTGGTTGACGACGAGAACATGGTGGGCTCAAAAGCCACTGCTCATCATCATCATCATCCAATGGACGGTGGTGATGGTGATGATGACGTCGATGGAGGTATGGAGCCTTCCGCTTCTGCAGTTTCGTGCTCGATTTGCCTAGATGTGGTATCTGATAATGGTGCCAGATCCAGAGCCAAACTCCATTGTGGCCATGAATTTCATCTGGGTATGATTATAAATTTATAATTCATAAATTTTTATTTTTTTTCCTTTTCAATTTGGTTGTTGTGTTCGAGAAAACCGGGTGATTGTGTGCAAAACATGTATGTTGATGCTTAGATTTTAGTTTCTGCTTGTTCAATTTTTATGCCGTTAAAGGAAATTGATGTTTACTTATTTTTAACAATCTCTCGATTTCTGTTCTTGTTGTTGCATGAATTCTAATTTTCTAAGTGAAATTAAAACCGTCTTGTGTTGGCTTTGAATGTCACTGCATTTAAGGATAATCCATCATGGATTCATGGAAACTAGTGTCCGGAAAATATGAGTATAATTGGCCTAGTAGGTTACAATAGGATCTCATGCCAATTAAGGTGTGAATTGATGGAAACATGGATAGATATTGTAGGATTGGACAAGAAGTTTTATAAAATGATCAATTGAATTTTTATTGAACCCTCTAGAATTGCAGAATTGCTCTTTGTTTGTACTCAGAAGATAAAATAAGTGATTTTCAACATGTTAAACCGTCATGATACTTTGGATGACTGATGATCGAATGATGGTAGAATTCTGATTCTTGGGTGTAGTGTGATGAGTGTACAAGTATCAGTTTAAATCTTAAGGAGAAATTTTAATTCATGGAAATAGAGCAGGGTTATTTTAAATGCTATGCATGCCAAATGGTCGAGCAGAAACCGGTTTGAATAAGGATCCTAAAACTAACGAGTATATTGAGGTGGGGAAAGAAGATAGACTAGGATTATATAGGTTCATCCGTTCATGTCAAGTTTGAATTAATGTGCTGCAACATGGCAGCAGAAAGTTAACTAGGATAATTTTGTATATTCTGTGAAGACCGGTGAAAGTGCTGGTAAGTCTTGGTTTGAAGGGTTGCGAGATAAGGTTGAAGAACTAGAAAACACTGTTGGAGAAGGAAATAGAGATGATATTATTGGTGAAAAACAATTCTTGTGACATTTTAGATGAAGGGTGTTTCATTCATTGACATTGATACTTAAAAAAAAAAAAAAAAATTGGTTCAAAATCAATCACTTGTTATCATTTTGTATTATAATATTGAAGTGGCATGTTGTTGTGTGAACAGTAGACATTTTTTTTCCCAAACTTTATAAATAAAGATTCTATCTGTGTGTTCTTGCTGGTTTTAAATTAAAGTGACAAAGTGTGATGCAGGTCTTAGGATCTTATTGTATGAATTTGGATTAAAAAGCGGATGCATGTTCTATGCTCACACAAACACTACTTTGAGATTAAAGAAATATTTAACAATGCAACTTTGTTGTACTACACTGCATATTATATTCCTTGACAGGAAAGTGTGAAAATGTGTTGACCATACTGCTCTTTTTTTTAAAGGACACTGATGTAGTTGCAATTTAGATTGCATTAATGGTATTGACTTGCATGCACTCATATGATGTATCATAATCCTCTTCGTATATGTGAATCATATTTCACATGTATTACCACTGGTTTTTATGAAGTATAATTATTGTTGTATGCTTTCTTCTATTGTGCAGATTGCATTGGTTCAGCCTTCAATATGAAGGGAGCTATGCAGTGCCCAAATTGTCGGAAGGTTGAGAAAGGTCAATGGCTATTTGCAAATGGCTCTACTCGTTCACTTCCCGAGTTAAGCATGGAGGACTGGATTCCTGATGAGGACTTCTATGATTTAAGTTATTCTGAAATGGTAAATACAATTAAGCATGTCTATTAGTCTCTAGTAGTATTCTGGTCTCTATTTAAAACAAGACAGTATTCTGCTTGTGCATTTAGTTAGGATTGATTATGAACCCTGAATTATAGTCTTTTAATTGACTTCTATGCTGTTAAATGCTTGGTCAGTGTTGTTTATGACTCAACTAATTTTTTATTCTATTTTTTATTTTTATTTATCTTTTTACATCTATATAAACCCCCCTCATTATAGGATTTGAAAATCACAAAAAGAACGTAAAATTCTTGAAGTCTGATCAAATTGATTTATGATGACTTTCTTCTTTTAGAAGTTTCTAATACAGTGGGATATGGTAAAGGATTTCTTTTAAAACTCTTGATGTCAAAGCCATTGTAGATATTGGGCCAAGCATCAAGGCTGATTTCTTGTCCAAAAAAGAAAAGTTGACCTTTTATATGAAAGAATTTAGTAGTTGGTTTTCTTTATAAGCTGCTTGTGTTCTTGTATCTTCAAAATATCTCTTATCTTAGGTTCAGGTTTTATTTTCATTTGCACCTGAGTCAGGCCAGATTTATCTGCTCAGGTTGGTATTGATTCCATTCACATCATTCAGAACTGCATTTAAGGTTAGCATGTTACAAAAATTAATGAGTTTATTACCAATGGGTACATTGAGTGTTAAAAGACCTTTAATTTAACCAAGAGACCAGGGGTTCAAATCCTTTGGGCTACCTACTTGGGATAAATAATATCACTTGGGTTTCCTTACTTCTAAGATTGTGAACTCCAACACCAGTTCCTAGTTTAGAGCTTTGTGGATAAAGAAAGGACTTGAGATTTTCGAGTATCAGAAACAAAATAATAATAAAAACAATAATTATAAATAACAAGTTTATTGATTTTGCTCCATCTAATAATGATTCAATTTATCCATGTTGGAATATCATCCAGAGTGGTTTGAGCTCGAGCACTATTGAGCTGTTAATTACTTTCTTCGGTGGGAGGATATTCATTGAATGATACGTATTTGTTTCCAGTTACCTCATTCTAACAACTCTATACAAGGCCTGACATGTTTTTCGGCTAAAGCAGGTCCAATCTATATTTTGCTCCAATTACATATATGTAGTAGGCTTAAGCCTAGCTTTTTTTTTTCTTTTTTTGAGAGGATAGGCCTAGCTTACTAGAACTGTATGCTGAATGATAACATTAGCCTTGTATGGGGTCTTTTTTTGCTCTGCTCAATATAAGATAATCATCGATCATTTCTTGTTACTTCTAAGGCATAGTGGCACACTGATAAAAATCCAGAACATAAACAATTATTTTACTGCTATTCTTTAGATCAAGAATATCTTATAAGGGCCACATAGTGCAGCCTCCTACATAATAAAATAGGCTAATTGAGGCTTGTGTAGTTGATGTTTGCTTTTGTGGTGCACAGCTCAGATACAGATTTAGTGACTTGGACCCATTCTAATCTTGTAGACATGTTTTGAGGTCAGTCTGACTCCGGCTTTATCTGGGGGAGGGCCTAAGTTGGCACACAACTATAACGTGAGATTGCTGTGACTAGCTTTGTAGGATAGAAAGCTAGCTCTTCAACTTTCAGTTAGTGATGCAATGGTTTGTTATGATGATACCCTAAGCTTTTTTGCCTCTTTGGCTAATTTTAAGTTTTTAGAATAATTGCTCCCATGGTTTTGATTGATTACATTATTTTTCATTGCATTCTTTTGTGATTTATATAGAAGTTATTGTATTGGAGTTGAAAATTTTGCAAATTTTCTCATGTTATATGCCGTAAAAATTGTCTTACACTCTTACTTCACCTCTATTTTTGTTTTGGCAGCCATTTAGAGTTCACTGGTGCCCATTTGGTGAATTGACACGAGTTGGTTCATCTTTTGAGTAAGCAAGACCTCACTTGTGTGGTTTTATTCATGTTATTATTTATTTATTTATTGCTACAGCCCTTGAGTTGCATATATTGCTAGTTTCTAGAGATTTTTTAACTTTTAAGCATAAACCAGTTTAACTAGGCTAATATTAATATAGTAGGGAAAGAATTGTCAGATGCAGGATGCCAGGCTGTTATATTCACATTTTCTACACTGGGATGTGGATGTATTTTGATTTTGGTAAATTCATTGCAAATTTTCTTTAGGATGATTCTTCATTGGGATTGTTTTTACCTCAATGTTAACGTTTATTGTTATCTCCCTTTGAGTGAGAGCTACTTATTTTGCTTTCTTATGGAGTAGGATCTTTATAGTTTTAGTGAAGCTGTAGATACGCAGAAACTTGAAAGCACTTTACTTGTTTCAAGAATCTTCTTCATTTAGTTTTCCAAAAAAAAATGTGAAAAAAATTCTGGTTGTTTTACTTACCACTATTAAAAGGGTCCAGAGAGACTAATTCCTTTCACAAGAACATCAGTTGATGCTGTCTCTGACATGTTGATGCTTTATATCTTTCAGGGAAGTGGAACCTCCATCAACCACATGTAAGCTTTTCCCTATTAAATTTCCTTCTTGATGAATTTTCTGACCCACCCACCGTAACTCAAATGAATATATTGTCCTTGTAGATCATGACCTACGGGGATCCCCTGCTGTATTTACTGAACAATCATCTATGGGTCATTCATATGTCGCGTATGTAGGACCAGTTCCACCTGCAACCTCGAGATCTAACAATAGCGTTGATGATCCTCATTTAAATCATCACTGGAATGGCCTGTCGGGACACAATGAGATCTTTACTCCCCATGCTTTTCCTGCCATTAATATCCAGTATCATAATTGGGGACGTCATTCGCCCCCTTTCTCCTTACCCAGTAACCATATAAATGGTGCAGATCCAGCTTCTGTTCCACCTGCAGCATTGAGACCTTCGCACGGTGAATCTGATGGTATAACAATGTCCAGATCTTTTCCACATCCATATATGTTCGACCATGGGTAAGCTGTAAGCTATATTAAACAAATGTCTATCTTCTTTTTTCTCGTCTGTACTTAAAAACCTTGAAATTACATATTCATCTTGCCTATTTTCAGTGCTAGAAATAGACAAATAGTTAGTAACATATTTCTCTCTTTTTTACAAACCAAAGCTTGATTAGCAAGCTGCAACTTTTTCAACTTGCACACATTTAGGAATACTGCTATCTTTGTTCATGTATGTTTGATCATCAAATTACTAATTTTGCATGTCTTTGCTTTCTGTAGCTCCGGCCCTCGAGCTGGGAATTCATTCATCTCCTCAGTTGTTCCCCGTCATCCAGGGAGCAGTGTTCCGACCCATGAAAGGATTCAGGTTTCTCATGCTTTTCATCAGCAGCCTTCTGGCAATTCACCAGGCTTGCCCACGCCTATAGTCCCTGGTGTAAGAAGATTTGACGGTCCAAGGAGCGTACTGCCCGGACCCCCACAACATGATCAAAATGGTGGCTTCTATATATTTCCACCTAGTTCATCGGGCCAGAACCTACATGAAGCGGAAAATCCCCTGTCAGGTCGATATCATGTATGGGAGAGAGAGCGGTTATCTCGTTTCCCAGCCGTATCAAGAGATTCAAGTTGGGGTTCATTTCATCAAACTTCAGGTTCCTCCGACCCTGGCAACAGGTCAGCCAACTTTTGGCATAGGCACTCCTCATAAAGAGGTTTAGGTCAAAGTTGGTAACAAAAACTTATCGACCAGTTTTACCCTACTTGTCATAAAATTGAATGAATTGCATCTCAATTTATGACTAGAACTTAAAGTGGCATATGTGAATTGGGGAACACATTTTTGTAAATTTTGGCATGCTTGGGCTAAACTATGTTTATTTCTGTAAATCTTGGGAAAGTTGGCGTGTCCTCTGGCCCCCCAAAACTGATTATTTGCGGTGCAATGGTACTTGTTCTCTCTTATTAAAATACCTTGCCTTTGAAGAAATTATTTGCTTTCCACAAATTTGAAGGTTTTTGTTTAGGGTCATGCTACTACATTAACTCAACATTTTAGACACACAATCTAATCTGGTTCATGTGATTTATTTTTTCCATTTACATGTAGCCAAAGTAACCAGTCAATTACTAGGAAGTTACAGTTCTATAAGTTCACTGAGAAGCAACGTACTCTAATTCTAACGCTTCATTTTGCAATTACATAGATAATTAACCTACTGAACGCTGCGGCCATGAGAAGAAGATGATATCTTTTTCTCGGTTCTGTTTGAATTGATGCTTCTTCCCTTCAAAAACTGGGAATACCGATGTGCAGAGAGCTTCGGGAATCTCTTCAAATCTGGATCGTCCAAATCCACATTGTACAGGCCATACCTTGATTCATTGCCATCCAACAATTCAAATACATCTAAGAAAGACCGTGTGAAGTATCCTCTCACATCTGATCCATTTCTATAAAAAAAAAAAAATGAAAAAGAAAATAAAACAAAGTTAAATCATCGTTTTGTTTTTATGAGTTAGAAGCAAAAAAAGCATACCTTACAGCATCAAGCACGCCCCCAATGTATGCATGTAGGTATTCCACCCTTGGCATGTCTTCCAATGACGAATTGTGCGGCATCCCCATACCTGATAAAGGGCCATGGAAGTCCACTTGTTAGATGGTAGCAGAAAATCAAGAGAGATTAAAAATTGCTAGATAGACTAGAGACCATTTTCTTGAATGTATATAGGAGGATTGCAATAAACTTGCTTAAAATGCTCCAACACTCCTTGCAGACCCCGGGGCATTTCAACTCCTACCTCATATGATGGTGCATTATCCTGGTAAAGTAGATCTGCCACAATCAATTAGAAATTGGAGATGAATTTAAACCATGTTTTGAGGCGTCAAGGGAAATTAACTATATTAACCGTCATTCAGTTTGGTTGTAAAGAACGTACAGGTTATTGCCATGTCTGCATTGAAGTCTCTGAGTTTCTGTTTCAGACTGCCGGAGTTGTCTTTGATGTAAATTGTGAAGTAGTGTACAATTCCTAGAAAGTCAAATGAACCCTTGACCAGTTTGGATTCTCGGTTGCTGAAGACTGGAAGTCTTGAACCCACATTTTTCTTCATAGTGATGGGATAGTCTCCAAACACCAATGGATTTGCTGCCCTGCAATGCGAGATACATGTGCAAATGTAGCAAACAGATGATATCGATTTTTCAACCGACTCCAAACTGAGTTGAGAAATCAAACACCAACAGAAGAAGTCCAAATGCATAGAGACTTCAAGACATATAAATACAACTATATAAACAATGCATAGAGACACTAACTTACCAACCAATGAAAAAAATCATAGGCTCTTTCGGTTCCAATTACATCTTCTATAGAGTTTGTTAAGGGAACGGGTCCAAATGCATAGAGACTGACACCTATATAGCCATGCTGTTTGCCCTGCATCACCATGTCTTGTTAAACTTGACATAGATAACATAAACACGGATGATCGAATGACTTGTACATGATATTAAACTGGAAAATCATTTGGTGAACTAAAGATATATCAAACTAATGACTTTGGTTGAATAAAAAAGATGAAAATGTAAAGCATAAAAAGAAGTAAAATTAACCCAGAAAGTAGAGATAATAGACACATAGATTGAATATAGTTTTGTAGGTAAAAAGGTGCTAAATGCAGGAAACGATCATGTCAATGTGTCATGCATCAGTGCTAGGGTTGGCAAAATGCCCACAGTGAAATACTGTGAATAATACCCGATATTTTTGCAGCCCACAGTAAGTACTAGTAAAAATACCAGCAACAAGTCCTATAGAATAATAGAAAATACGGCTACATAAAAGATTAAATTCAGTTGTTTTTTGAGTTATTGCACAAGTTAAATTACAATAAGTTGATAATCCATCACCACAAGCAAAATTTTAAAAAGCACACTGAGAGGTAAAACATCGACTACAAACATGAGAAAAAAAGCTCTATAGATGTGAATCCAAAAATGCATAACCAAACAAAAGAGAAGGTAGAGAAAGATGATGAGGGGAGAAAAAAGGCACTGCAAGGCTGCTACATGGTTTACAACCGTGTCTCAATTTTGAAGCAACATACAAAGACAATATAATGTAATTACCATATTGGACAGTGTTAAAACAAAATAACCCGATGTTAAAATTGTGGCATACGGTGACTAGAAATACTGAGTTTAGAGGATATTGGCAATCATATAGAGTCTCAATAATGACAAAAGCTCTAAGAAAAAAAGAAAAAAAAAAGAATAGCACTACATGTAGGCATCTACAAAATAATTATAGTAAAAAGACCTTGATATCACAATTGCAATCAAGCCACAAACTTCATTCTCATACCACATATTCTACTCCTTCCACTACCTTGCAAATTTAATGGCAATTACATAAATGTATTCACGCAATAAACAAACAAGCAGATACAAGGTAAAATCAATAGGCTTCAACTTACCACATTGAAAGCTGTATTTAGTAACCGCTTTTGCCTGCACAACAGATCAAATACATGCGGAACTGAGCAAAGAAGCAATTGGACATTAAAATTTGAAAGAAACTATAATCAAAATTTTCAAAACAAAAAAAGAATAATACCACATGGGAAGCTTGAGCAATGCCAGTAAGACCTGTATATATGGAACAAAACGAAAAAAAATAGCTTACATTATTGTACAGAAAATGAAATTAGGGTTTCACTAACTCTAGCACTAATTTTTCTAAGAAAATAACAATGGCGGGAACTAAATGTTAGAATTAAAGGAAGAAAAAAAAGAAGAAGAGAGAAGTTCAATTAATTTAATTTTTAAAATAGGGTAGGCGTTGTTACCTCTTTTACGAGCTTTATGTGGACCTGCACACAAACCCCAAATTGCACCAGCCTGCAATACAAATAGATAGTATTTGATTTTCAGAGAGTCTGAAGAATATTGAACTCAAATTACACAAAATAAGTAAAGTGATTATTATCATTACCGTTCTGACACGAAGTAAAGAATCAACGACAAGGGAAGTGCAGGGAACGATGTCCTCGACCTCTTCTTCCATCGTTTATTTCCAATTTTCAGCCCTATATTCCAGTGCAGAGTCATTTTAGTGAGTCGGGAGAAACAAACATGAATCGACCTCATTAAAACGACGTCGTTTAATCAAAGAATAAAACTGTCACTCAAAAGCCATGATGCACAAGGAAGACTATTATAGCTAATAACTTAATTATTCAAATTACTAAATAGATCAAACTCCTTCTTGATTCTTGAACCAAGGATTCAGAAGGAGAACTGAATCTGATGACATGTCCAAGTGTAGTTAAAACTGTCAATGCTTAAGATTAAAGAAGAACACCAAAGATGATCATGTAATACGACAATCTTCTTAGGGTTAATAAACCATACTAGTAGTACCATCATGTTATCTTATGCATTATGGCACACGTTAATGTTGCCCTTAATAAAGTAAACTGTCCATGTAAATGTATAACAGTATAGGTATAAAAACTGGAAGTTGTCTTCTTTAGAAAGTTAGATACCAGTATCTCCAAATTCCTATGCTCAAACTCTAATTCTATTCTTTCAAACACAACCAACAATTCAAGTTTCCATCACAAACTTCTAGTTCAGATAGACCCAAATGTTAATTTGAATCTAATTGAGCCAATCTATACATAATTATATCCATTTTAACAAAAAACATAAATTCAGGACATTTTTCATTGAACTAAGAGTTTATTTATTTATTTTTAAATAAATAAAAGAAATATAAAAAGAAAAACACTGTCCTACATGGCTACATGTTGTTGTAGCTAAAAATAACAGCCCTATTTTACTACTTGATTAAAATAATCAAGATAGGACAAGAAAATAGAAAGAGAAAGCTGGAAAAACCTCGTCTTCACTTGACCAATTCTGAAAACGCAAACCTGCAAAAGAAATTTTAAAATAAATAAATTAATAAAAAATAAAAAACCTACATTAAAAGTAGAATTACAAAAGAGAACTCTCAGCGATAGGGTTTAATGTGAGGGTTTAAGGGATTTGACTCTCACAGACAGAGATCACGCGAGCAAGCTCTAAGCAGTAGTCGAGGGTTTTTTTTTGGGTGGGCAAAATGGATTGGGTCTATTGGACCTGTCCATATCCACATGCTGATGGTTGGGTATATACCCAAACCATTTCAACTAAAGACCCGGATGGATTTTATCCATTCAGACTCATAATAAATGCGGTTCAGATATGGGTCTTAACCGGGTATACTCTAGATCCGCAAAAGAACCGAACCGGATTTATTAAACTTACAGATTCCGCCAGTGTATATATATCTTCAAACTTCAAAGTAGGGTTTCAGTTTTCTTACTCCCCCTCTGTCCTCTCAACGAGCCGCAGCAGCGAAACTTCAAGATCGGCAGCGGAACTTCAAGATCTCGATAATGGTCAGCCTCTATCTCTCTCTATCTCTCTCGTTCACTTAGATATTCACTAACATCGCTTTTTGAATCTTTAGATAATATTGTGATAATATTGTGATAATATTCACTAGGAAGAATTTTGTTTGTTTGTTGGAGTTTTGGTCGGTTTTATGATCAACTTGTGGGTGCACCTTGCACGTAGCATTACTGGTTTGGAAGTTAGGTTATTTTATGAGTCTATTGCACAGATAAACCCTTTGAAACGATAGATAGGTGTTGAAAATGTAGGAAATTGAGTTTGTAAGAGTATATTATCTTCATATGTAGTGTAAGTCTGTTTACTTTTACTACTTTTATATAAAATGATGTCATTCTGCATCAGCTTTGTCTTCATCAATAATTAGTTTATTGAATGCCACTGCAAAAGAAAAGATTGTTTGGTACTTGTAATGTTATCTTTGGTCTAATTCTTTTTTGTGTGTACAGGCTAGAGGATTGAAGAAACATTTGAAGAGGCTCAATGCCCCCAAGCACTGGATGCTTGACAAACTTGGCGGTGCATTTGTATGTTTGCCACTTTAAACTATTTTCTTCTTTGCTATGTATTTGGTTTTTATGAATCTCTTTTAATTCATCAAGTTTATCATTCTTTTGATGCTGCTTCTGTTGAATCTCCCTGATTGTTTTCTGTGCAGGCCCCCAAACCATCATCTGGACCCCACAAGTCCAGGGAGTGCTTGCCTTTGATTCTCATCTTGCGTAACAGGTTGAAGTACGCTCTAACATACCGTGAAGTCATTGCTATTCTGATGCAACGACATATTCTTGTTGACGGGAAGGTTAGGACAGACAAGACCTACCCTTCTGGTTTCATGGGTATGTTGTATCTTTTCTTTTTATTTAATATTTTTGCAAAAATTCAGAGCAGCATTGGATTTTCTGATTTTTGTATGGTGTTGATGGGATTTTTGGTTTGAGATACTAAGAATTATGTTCATTTTTATACTTTGTTACAGATGTTGTGTCAATCCCCAAGACAAATGAAAACTTCCGTCTCCTCTATGACACCAAGGGACGCTTCCGTCTCCATTCTATCAGGGATGAGGAGGCCAAGGTATGTTTATTACCATTTACTCTATATTTTCTCCTGAATTGAGCAAAATGGCTGCTGAATATATTTCATTGTGCTGTGTGTGATTTTTGTTTATTATTCTTGTTTCCTTAATTTTTTTAGTTTTTATGCATGTTTGCAGTTTCTGTGCAGCTTATATAACTGATCTTCTTAAGTCCCTAATTTGTTTGATTTTTGTATTTTCCAGTTCAAGCTTTGCAAGGTTAGATCCGTACAGTTTGGACAGAAGGGTATCCCATATCTTAACACCTATGATGGGCGTACTATCCGCTACCCAGACCCCCTCATCAAAGCAAATGATACCATTAAGCTCGACTTAGAGAGCAACAAGATTACTGACTTCATCAAGTTTGATGTTGGCAATGTCGTCATGGTCACCGGAGGTAGGAACAGAGGCCGTGTTGGAGTCATCAAGAACAGGGACAAGCAGAAGGGTAGCTTTGAAACCATCCATGTTCAAGATGCAACTGGTCACGAGTTTGCAACTCGTCTAAGCAACGTGTACACCATCGGTAAAGGTACAAAGCCATGGGTGTCTCTTCCAAAGGGCAAGGGTATCAAGTTGACCATCATAGAAGAGGCAAGGAAGAGGCAGGCAGCAACCCAAGCTTCTGCTTAAGTTTGTTTTCAATTTAATATGCTCTGCTTTAGTTATTCCTTTTAAACGAATGCTGGTTTGTTCTTACCATCTTTTTAGATGTACTAGGTTTTATGCTAAGATTATGAGCACCGTTTTGAACTATTTTGTTCTTTAAATTTTAGTTTCTAAAATTTTTGATGGATAATCTTTCTCAATTACTTAAATTTGTCCTCCATCCTCCATAATTTGCTAGTTGTTTGGAAGATGTATTTAATCGTGTGAAGTATATTTGGATCATTATCTTTGTCGATTTGGTTGGTGGTGTTTTCTCAAATCTCACATTTTGATATTTGCTGGATTTGATTATTGAAAAGCTTAATTTTTCAAATTCAAATTTAAGAGTCGAGACGTGCACAGATAGATGCTGTACCGGCGACAAACTAAGCCCCTCTACAAATACTACCAACCTACTAAATTATTTGAGCAGGGTTAGAAATTAGTGAACATCATATGGGTGACATCTTGTCAAGTCTTTTCTTTCATCGGTGCTTTGATTCCTTTGACATCTACAAATAACGAAACTCGGTCTTTTTCTTGGACTGTTCAAGCTTGTTTGACAATCAAAACACATAAAAGAAATTATTTCTGGTTTCAGAACTGAAGTTGGTAAAAACAAAATTACAATGGATAGCAATCGGAGAGAAAGCTACTAGAAATGGTTACACTGCACTTGCTTTCACTTACTACAAGTAGAATAATCAATGATTAGCAGTGTTAGAAGAGAAGAAAAATCAACCAACCAACCGTTTGACCAGGGGATCTATCACTCTTTTTCCTTGAATAAATACTCTAATATACAATCGATAATCTTTGGTTAGAAAGATGAGTGAAAAAATCAAAATCCATATTTTTAGGGCTTAATTGCACAATATATATTTTAAATAAATTAATATTTAATAATAATATATAAAAACAGATTTATAAAAAAGAAAAAGAAAATAATTATTTTAAATATGTTTAAATTATGAAAAGAAATAGATTTCAATTCTTTTGTGCAATTAAACCTTAAAATATAATTATATAACTACATATATACATTCTTTAACTATATATAGATATATACATTTAAATCAATTAACCTCTAACAATTTATACGATCGATTCAACAGTATTATCCGATAATTAAAATATAGATTGAAAAAAAATTCTTATAAGAGAAGTCTTTTTAGTATGAAGAAATTTGTAACTACAAATGTTTTTGAGCTCATTCCAAAATAAAAATATTTAAAACGATTTCGAAAAGTAGTTGAAAACATTACAAACCAATGAAACCAAGAATATTTTATGTATATGCTTTTGAATACATTATATAAACCGATTTTATATCATTAAATATGGATGTCTCATGTAAATATCATGAACGACCTGGTGATATTATATGATGTATATGAGCATCTAGTATGATTGAATACTCAGGAAAGTGTGCAATACCGAATATTTCTCTTTGATAGAAAGAGGCTTGGTTCTTAAAAATAGTTCACTATAGACGATCGGAGTCGACGATAGTAGTTATAGAATTTGATTCTCTTCTTCCCTATAGAAAAAGTTGGTCCCTTTGAGTTTGTATCTTTGTGCTTTATCAATTGTGACAACACACAGGCGTGGAATGTATGCATTTTGTGATAAACTTGATGCTTATTCTATGGTCCAGAACACAAGAAAATCATCTGTCTCACCACCATCAGATACAAGCTGTCAACAAGTCGAAGGGGAAATGATATCGAAAATAAATAAATAAATAATTGTGAGTCCCATAAAAATTGGAGCTCATCACTTCAAAACCGTTACAAACTATGAATAATTTTTTTTTTTTTTTCTTCTTTTTTTCTGGGCAACTATAACAACATCGAAACATTACATTTCTGGAAATTGGTAAGCAGTACAGATTCAAAGAAAATCACTGTCGTTTAATCAACACAAGTGCAAGAATTCCATGCAGAAACTTAACAAATTTGATAATTAAGCATACCTGCGACTGTGATTTGAGAACCACTAGATTGATACTCGATCAGATAAGAAAGTAACATGAGTAAGCTTGCGTACACCAACCCGAAACACTGGTGTCCTGGTCAATAACATGATTTGGGAAGGTAAAAATGTAAATTGGCTATGACATGATAACCTAATAGCAGTATTTTGTAATAGAAGCAAATAGACATTCAAGATGTATATAATTCATGACATAAATTTTTTTGTTAACACATTTCACAGAACCCAGATTTCTTGACACGTTGTTAAAACATTTATTCGCAGGGTCAAACAAGTACAGGTCATACAAAATCTTTCACAATGTTTTCTCATGCTTTGAACTCCTTTCAAGATCATTCACTGAAAAAGCTTTAGAGCATAGGAAGCCCCCAACCAAATCATATGGTGATGCAATAGGGACCGAGATACAAGCAACGATTAATATATAGCTAAAGTCAAACACAACAAGAACTCATTCATCGCAATTGAATATAAATTAGTGTTTTGAGTTTCTTAGATACTAACTCAAATTTCTTTATCTCAAGTTCGGATTCTCTCCTGGTCTGGCCTTATCGCCATACTACAACTGTTGAACAATCATATATTTATTGCTTGTCAACATGTCCAACGGTCATATCCTATAAAGAGTAAAGTCCACCAGTCATAAACTCTTAATTTGACCTATGTGCAAAAGGTTGGTTGTTTGGGAGCATATCTTATCAAGATAGTATCCACTAAACCCCACCTACATGATATCCCTACACACTCTGTTCTTATTTTACCTGTTTGGTTCAATTGGAATTTTGAAACACAAAAGAGTGGAAAATCCTATCAGCCATCTAAGTCAAACCAAAGAACCCTAAGCATTATATATGCACAATCACATTAATGATCCCATGACAAGTTGCAACTTATCCGTACTTCAATTTTCTTTTCTTCCACCGATCAGGAAATTATGAATAAAACATGAAGCTTGACAAATTCTGATAAGATCAAATATCTCCACTGATCAACAATCTTATCATGTGATATAAACTCAGAACTTTTTCAGCAGCCACCGCCTGTGTATGTTCATTTTCCATTTGATTTTCAATTCCCATAAGCTAAGATAAATAGAAATCAAATGTTTAAGATCTGAAGCTAAGTAGATTGAACTAACTCTTTGACTACTTATAAGCAAAACAGAGGAGGATACAAATAAAAACAAACTGAAGACGCATCAATCACATTTGGATTAAGCATCAAACTAAAATGTAATAACCAACAATAATGCCTTATGAATATAAATACAATTGTTTAGCTTCCAAAACCTTCAGGCATGCCCTTTTTTTTTTTCTTTCTTCTTTTTGATTATTTGTTATCAACAACCTATACAGATCCCATCTTAAAATGAAAATCCCAATTCTGATTGAAGATGTTCAAAAACTTTCTGATTACATCTTTCAGTATGAATTTATCATCAGAACCTTGAAAACTAACAGATAAACAATATTCTTATAAGCTGTATGTTTACTTCACAAGATATCCCAGTCTTGTTGTCAAACAAGTTGATCAACAGCAAGGTATTCTTGAAATTCAAGTGAATTCTGATCTGAACACAACAACTGAACAAATCTAAAAAAAAAGCAATTGGAATCCTAGGCAAAGATCTTCAGATGAAAGTAGATTAACATATATTTCATAAATGCAAACTCTTATCATTTATGTAAACATCAAATTTCAATATCTTCCTGCATCGACAGAGATAGACACAAAGGTATATGAATCTTTCTCTTTTTAAGAACAAACACGCCCCATATGCATGTAAGCTCAGCTGTGTTAAAAAATATAAGAATGGAATACTATATGGAGCATAGTAGTTAACAAATAAAGCAAATTAGCCATCTCAGTGGAGACATCTCATCAGCAATGGAAAGAAAAAGCAATAAACAACACTACACTCCTATAGAAACTCAAACAACACATTACACATCTCTTTATTAGAATTCAAGGGGAATTTTAACAACAGATTATTGAAATTACAGTAACAACAACATAAGCAAGCAAAGAAACACAAACAAATACTCAAAACAATAGAGAATAAGAAACTAAAACAATACCAGAGGTCAAATTCAAAACACCATTATCAAGTGTACAAAGGCAAATCGGTCCAGGCTCCGGAAACGTGCCCATTTTCACAGACATAAGCTCTGACGACAGGCTCACCGTCCTCGTGGTACCCGAAAATCCTTCTCAAACAAAACGCAGAATGCAAGTCCCAAGTCTCTCTACAGGAACAAAACGCGCAATGGAGATCAATCTTGCTCCGATTCCCATCGTTAATAGTCCTCCAAACACGAGACCGCTTGAAGTTCTTGAAAATCCCTCGAAAAAGCATGTAATTTCTCTTCTCTTCAATGTGAACACACCCTGGCCAATCACAAATGTACAAACAATCCCCTCGAAACCTACTCGCGAGCAATTTGTTACCTTGCTCGCGACACAAATTCCAAACCCCAGACGCCAAATGCGACCTCAACGATCTGCATACCTTTCTCTTCTTATTACAAGAAGATTCACGACCCACTTCAACCGCACTGTTCTCGACATCCTCGGCGGCGACTATGCCGCCGTCGTCTTGCGATTCTGACTTGTTGTAGACAGTATCGTAATACAGATCGTCAAAGAGTGACCAAGAACAATCGGACACAGGTTCCAGATTACTCGAGCAAGGCTCTGTTGATGAAGCCGTCGACGGGATCGAACTCGAGCTCCGGTAATTCGAATCCGGACCCAGTTCACGTTCGAGGCCGAAGTCCGAGTTTTCTAGCAAAACACCCGAGTGGAGGAGACCCGGACAGCAGACGGAGAGCTTGTGGAGGGAGGACCACCCGCCGGGTGGGACGCCGGAAGTCGGTGAAAGGAGATCGGAAACGACGGCGGGGATGGTATCAGAGCACTTAGCCTTCCAGCAAACGTTCCTGATAAGAGAAGAGAATTTGGTGCAGACGCAGGCTAAACGTGCCCAGTTTCGTGGGTCGTTTTCGACTTTGGAGAAGATGTTGAGGACGACGTCGTCAGAGAGCTTCGCGAATGCAGTGTCTGTCATTTTTATTCAATAGAATTCGCAAAAAATATTGTTATGTTATGTGTTGAATTGTTTTTATTCTTTTTCTTTTGTGAGAGAGAAAGATATATAGTGGTAGTTACAGTTCTGTTTGAATCTGGAGGCGGTGGGAGTCTGCAAGCGTACCTTTTTGTTTGGCTGATTATGGTAAATCAATCAACTTAATGACCTAATTTTGTTTTTTTTATTAAATCCGACACAAAACGGCTTAAGGGTCTGAACTCTGACAGCGTCGGTGGATATCAAGTACTACATGAGCCATTAAGCCTCCACCGAACATGTCTATTCTCTAAACTTCTATTTCCAGTGGCCTTTTAAGGAATCCAATTTTTCTCTCGTACATATATCTATAGGTTTACTATTTAAAGATATATACGTAATACTTGCCTATTACAGATAAATAGTGAAAAATAAATAAAACACACATACTCCTTTTAGTTTTTAGTAGTATTAACATTTAACGGTCCAGATTCCAACATTGAGTGAATATACCAACTAGAATTTAAAACATTATATTTTTTGGTGGTGGCTGGTGGGGTTTCAACGGTGATTTTACTAGGGCCACAAAACAAGCACCACTGTATACAACACCACCACTTGGGACTTGGGACTTGGAACCATACCCTACACGTTAATGTTTTGGTTCACTCATATCCACCCATTTCACGTGCTTCACTTATCAGCTTGTCCTTTCTAAGATATAAAAGGACATTATCACCAACTGGTTTCATCATGCACACAGACTACGCCATGTAAACCGACAGCTGCCTTTCCACTAATAAAATGAGTGCCGTGTAATCTTTACTAACAATTTTCACTACAACTTATATGAAAAGCAATAGTGAAATAGTTTACTTTTCCATTCACTTGCGTCTCTTTATATTTAACTAGATATTGAAATCAACTTTAAAGATATTTTAAGCATAAATAATACGAGGAATGGAAATATATTGAAAAACAAGGCTTTCTTCTAGCAGTAAAAGATGTTTTTGTCTTATTTTTAAAACCTGTCAAGGATATGTAGTAATTTGAAAACATTTAAGGAAAAACATGTCCTTGTTAAACAAATACAGAAAAAATATAATTACAAAGATCTAAGCCATTTTCATAAACAAGTTAGTAGATAAAATAAATTTAACTTTGTCTAATGCATTGAAGGATATAAATGTAATTTTCAAGCATAAACAAATTCAAAGACAATCAAAACATCTGGGTTTACAATCAACAGAGGCGGGTGGATTTATATATACACAACCAGACCTAAGTGATTCCATTCAAGTCAAGTGACATAAATGTAAATATAACTAAATATGATTAACGACTACCCATGAACCCTAATGTGATTCGAATTAAAGAAACGCCCAAATATGATTCTAAATTTCTAATTAAACATACGCCGTATACCAAATGCACCCAAATCTTTCACATCCAGAGTCATCTATACGGGACCCCAAACAACACAGACACCAAATAATCACAGTAGCAATTAGCAAGACACCAAAAAAATAAATATCGGTCTAGATACCATAATTGATCTCAATTCAATCAAATTCTCAACATCCCCAGAAGTATGAAGGCACAAGCACCTAGAGAGTTAAAAATTAATTAAACACACAAACGACTGTAAGATCCATCAATCTTAACTCCAGTACTGATAAGTCTCATCTAACATGAATTGCAAATTCCAAATTCAAAACGGACATTATATTAGGCATAATGAAATTCCAACGACGTTGCCAGCATCAAGTCACATGTCACCAACAATCAAACCATCACCTGCAAGAAAATTTGCAATCAGGATGCAATCATTATCCATTTCAGGCAAAGCGAAAAACAAATGGCATCAGATTAATATTTAATTTTATTAACAAAAGAATGAAATTATAGAGCAGCAGAATGAGACCGAGATAAACTCTTGCTTCTGCTTCTGCTTCGGCTTCCACTAGGACTTCTGCTGACACTGCGCTTTTTCGGACTCTTACTCTTGCTCTTACTCATTTGTTTCTGCACACCAAAGTACAAGTATTTATAGCACAATAAATCATATGATAAATAAAAGAGCAATAGGAACTGTTATCTGACAGAAGAGAATGAATCTATTTCAAGTAGCTATGCCAAATCTCAGCTGCGGCCACACCAGCCACAAAAGAAAAGAAAAGTGGCATAACAAATCAATTTAAAACGTTGAGTTCCATTCCATAACACATTCCGAAACAGTCAAAATCAATGTGGGTTCGATATAGTTAACTGCCCCAAGCCTTCATCTTTATTTACATCAACAAACTGGTTAAAGAACTTTATCAGCATTGAATAATACAAGTTTAAAGTTTTTGTTTAATCTGAGAAATAACTTACAGCAGGTAGTGGAGATCTGGATCTTGATCGAGATCTGCAAAAGTTCCAGAAACAACCCAAGTTTAAAATCCACACGTTCCTTTAAAGAACTTTCATCCAAGAGCCGAGTGCCTCTTCCACGCAAGTAACCACATTCAAAAAGGATAAAGAAAAGTAAAAAAATATATTTAGCAGTTTAACATAAATAAGAAAAGATTGGGCCCAATTCATAAATTCCACCCACAGATAATACCTAATTCAAGAAAGAAAAACCTTAATTAAGAATCATAATGAATTTTTAAGACACTAGTGGACAGGAGAGGACCATGTTTCCTACTGTACCACCAAAAATCCAAGAGAATCCAGATTGCACGCCCTAATAGCCTGGCAATTGTTGAAGCAGATAATGACAATGATTATGTTTCTACCGCTCACTGATGGTGTGACTTCCAGATCCCAATGGCACTTAATTCACTGAAATCCAGCTTTATTATTGCAATCCATTGTCTCCTTGTTCCCAATCTAGCATCCATTGACATTTGTGATGCTAAATACATTAGAACAGAGACACGATGAAGGCTCCAAAATTGCCCATCTGAATAAAGCATACCTCCACAACCAAAAGAGTTGCAGGCAATTGAACATATCCCATCAAGATCCTAAAATCCAATTTCCAGATCGCTGCACATATCCATTATCTAAGAAAAAAAAACAAGGCAATTTTCATTCGATAAGGAGTGAAAAAGAAGATAGTTTGACACTGGAATTTCGTTCTTCGTTTACCCATCGTTGAAGAATTAAGCATGGAAGTCAAAATTTAATTCCACACATGACAACAACGAGGCGACATAATAAGTCATCGATACCCAGGCAACTGTGCCCTCAATAAATGAAACAGTGCAAAAGTATTTTTCACCACAATATCAGAACCAGACATCAAATAACTTACCTAGACATAAAGAGATTTCATAGTGTTACAGCTGGTTCTAGGAATGTTGGTATATGCTTATACTAATATGACCCATGACATTTTCTAAATGATACGTAAATTAGAAGTGTCTTATTCAACCTTGAAAATGATAAACAATTTCATTCCAATTAAATGTTTGAGCAAATTACTTAAGTAGTTAAGTTCAAATCCAATGATGCCATAAGGACAAAGAAAGCATGATTTGCAATCCCAATCACTCTGTAAAACTTAAATCTAATTATCAAACTCTGCTGGCTAGATACCCCAATGCACTATTTCAGAAATAAGAACTACGAAGACTGCGTTATATTAGCATGACAACAGCAATGTTATCTAACCAAATTAAAAATGCTCTCGAGTAAAAGATATTTATACATATACACAAAAGCATACCTTGATAAAGAGCGGGGCTTTGATCCAGAACGAGAAGGAGAAGAAACTGATTTGGATCTAGATCTAGCAGGAGAGCGGCGTGAAGATTTAGCTTTTGGAGACTTGCTGCATTATTTTAACTTGGTTAACAAACAACTTCGAGGAATTATCAAATTGATATCCTAATTAAATAAAATGAATAAAATTTTCAGACTTGCTACAGTATGTCCAAAAGTTGGCAAACAACTCAAAGCATTAGCAATATGTCCAAAAGTTGGCAAACAGCTCAAAGCACATAGTACTTTCCTAAATTAAAAAATATGAACAAACCTTCTGCTCCTGCTTCTGCTCCTACTGTAACTTCTGCCACGACTGCGGCTGCGGCTGCGGCTGCGGCTTTCACTCTGACCTCTTGAATGAGATCGACCACGACTAGGACTTCGAGAGTGGTCTCGCCTGTGATCATACTCCCTCACCTAATCACCCACAAAACAGTAAGCAAAAGGCAACACAAAAACACTAAGAATTGAAACTCATAACATTTTGTTGGAGGCTTACACGAACATAGGACCGAGAAAATGCATTCCGAAACTCGGAGTCATTAAGCTTTTTGATCTGAAGATAAGAACCAGAATCATACAATTCCAATCAGCA